>JAUELA010014399.1:0-11849 GCA_031471845.1 Boltenia villosa | reverse complement strand
GGGTATATTTATTGTCAAGAACAATAAAAAAATATTTTTATTGAAAATCTGTATATAGGACACTAGGTTTAGGTAGGAAGTAGGCTATGTTTAGTTTTAAAGGCAGAAAACAGACTTCTATGGTAAGATTTGTTTTTGAACAGAAAAAACTGTGTTCAATGAATAGCTTTCAAACATGACTCAATGAACAAATTTTGTTATAGACTGAAATACAACCTAAATATATTATAACTCGAGGAAGCACAGGAAGAAATTCCACAGTATTGGCCCGTTGCTAGAGACCTCTTACTAATCACGGATCAGAGATTTTCAGTTTGAGTTAGAGAATAGTGAATAATACTTAAAAAAAAATTGGCTCCAATTAGCGACTTTTTAATTTTTTTTTTGCATATTTCACGCTTCAGTGGTTTTAACTCTACACACACATACATGAACAATCCACGACGCATTCAAGAGATTAATTTATCTTGGACACTTCAGCATGTGGTCTATCTGGCATTTACATTTCATTGTGCAGTCCACCTTCACCATAAGAACTCGATACTGCAGGATGATAAAAATCCTACAAGTTGAGGTCTATGTAGACCAGGAGTTCCTAACCTTTCTTATGCCCCCCAAAAAAATAGTATGCTCTCGCACCCCTACAAAATTAACAATTTTTTCCGGATAAAGAAGGTAAATTTTTTAATTGATTTTTTGATATGTAAGCAAAAATAAAACATGGAAAAAAAAAACATAAAACAAATTTCAGCTTAGATGGCTTCAGATTTGCGTTGGAAAACATATTATTACAAAGCATGCACTGGGGTTTTTGCAAATCCTCATTTTTCCCATGCAAGTGAAACCAAAACGACTATGGTCATCATTCCATTTCCTTTTTTTTATGACATGATGAAGGGTTACATAGACTACGGACCGCACGCTAACAGTAGACAGTAAGCTAAAGTAGCACTTACACAGCTTTATTAAGAGAATAATTTATCTTAGCTTAGTGGTACCCTTGAGCAAGTTACATACATATTCAAACTGCTCTGACAAACACATTACATAGCCTAAATGGCCTTAGTAATTAAAGTCTTTAACACTTCTAATACAACAACAGCGAACATACCTCCTTTTAAAGTATAGATTCAAAAATTATGTATCTCATGCAATTCTGCATCTCAAAACTTAAATTTGTAATATTAAATTTTACCTGCAATGTGTCCATCCCAGTAGCCAGATAGTCTCCACTGGTATCATCACCATTCGAAGCATAATATTTAGACCACCAATCGATCTCATCTTCACGGAGTTCCTACAAAAGAATATATAATCAATAATTTGAGAACATTCTAATCATTGAAGGTAACAACAGGCCTTGTCTATGATGTCCAACAATTCAAATTTCCAGTCTCACAAAGTCAAATTATAATAGTTTTATTTCATCTGTTTCAAAATTTTAATATTACATGAACGGAGCAAGTACAGGAAAATACTGATTGAACAAATGCCTGACTGAGACTTCACCTCTAGTGTTCCCAAAAAAGAGAACAATGATTTGTGGGCAGTATATTGAAGGGGCAATATGCACAGAAAGAAGCGTTACGCACCGTATAACCAACTATTTTTGACTATTTTTCTTCATTTGTTTTAAAAAAATAACGGGCACGCATGCTCGCTCTCTCCACAATGAAGTCATTTCAATTTGACTGTCAAGCAGAAAACATCTAGGTAATATTTATCGGCTATGCAATTGCAAGGATACAACCACTGTTAACCTACCTACTGTTCAATTATTTCTCTGGATTTTGAAATTAATATTAGTGCCATTAGCTATTTAATAATGCAAACACGATAGTTTGTTTTATTGGAAATAATTGATGGTGGAACTTATAAGAATGATATTAAATTTTTTAAAATGCATTCGATTTCTCTCGATTTAAAATATACTAGGAAAAAATCCGGAGTGCTATTTCTGTTATTGTGTTATTTCCTTGTTTATACGGTCCTTTAGAAATAAACTCATGTTTGGGTGAAAAATATTGATTATTCTATCGGCAGTTTAGTAAACTTTTTCTTTCAAATATAAGAGAAAAATGAACGGCTAAATAAAATACTTGGAAATGTATAGGTTGGAGGGTATGTAGAAAGCACCCGGACAAGGCCAGGTATATAAGATAGTATACAGTATATATTGCTGTGTGCGTGTATTTCAGCCTTTTTAAGTCATATAAATAAGAAGGAATGCCTGTTTGCTGTCGGAAGTGTGGCTATACAACTGATTCTGGGTACAACACCCTCAAAATCTAAACTGCGCCTCATGAAAACAGTGACGCGCTAACACGAGAAATTTCAAACCGAGTCCCAAAAAATTTTAGCCGGAAATCTGAAGGAACCTGAATATTGTTTGGCGGATTAACCGTCGTATACATAGCTGGGCTGTGAGTTGGAGTCGTGGAGTCGGAGCAAATTTGACAAGAGTCGGAGTCGGGAAAAAATGTTCCAACTCCGACTCCTAATATGTTTGAACCTTTCGAACAGGTTCGGAATAATTCTTGAATATTTTTTAAAATTCAGACAGAATTATTTTCAACATTTGAACCTGTAACTTGCTGTAATTGTATAGGCCTGATAAATCATGTCAGCACTTGACACATTTGACAGATCAGCATTATTAGTTATTTTCTATATTGAATAAAGGAGTAGGAGTCGGATGTTTGTAAATGGAGGAGTCGGAGTCAGAAGTTTTATGCACCGACTCCACAGCCCTGATATATAGATATTCAAAATTTCAAAGTACAGAGCACCCGGACAAGGCCAGGTAGAGAAGTCAACAAATACCTTCTCAGGTTTTGAAAGTTTAACTGCTCTTGATAGCTTCTTGCCAAGATCTTCGATGTCTGACAGCAAGCCTTTCCCAAAGGCTTTAATCTTGGAAGTGGCAGATTCCTCCTCCAAGTCTGTTTCCTCTTCTTCATCAGAGACATCTTCATCTTTTAATAATTTTTCTTTATCTGAACTAATCGGGAAGGATTCTCCATCCACGTCATCTCGGGAAGACTTTTTAGAATCCTGCATCTTTAAAGATCCTCCTCCTGCTTGGGTGTCCTGTGAAGGTCGTCTAGGATCCATCAAAGACCGAGATCTTCCAGCCTTGGAGGATTCTCTGGACAAAGGCTTTCTAGGATCCTGCAAAGATTGTGAGGAACTTCCAGCCTTGATCATCTGTAAGGATTCTACTGATTCTCCAGCCTGGATCTCTTTAGGAGATTCTCCGGATCCTTGGACTTCGGAATCTTCAATTACCACATCTTCTAGAGCACCTCCAGCATCCTGGATCAATTGAGAAGATTCTCCAACTTCTTCAGTCTCTTGGGAAGTAGAAGGGACGTCTTCTGGGATCTTTTCAGAGGAAACTCTTGTTCCTTCCATCTAAAAGTTAGAATTGAGAGGATACTGATCAAGACGAATTTTGATTGGTCGATTATAAATTTAGGAAGCTGTGATTGGCTAAATGAATATAACTTACGGATCCGAGTAATTCTTCATCAACAGTTGGAGGAGCGATCTCAATAATTGTAGGAGAATCATCATCTGAATTATTTAAAAAAATGATGCATTTGATTTTGTGTGCAAACAGCACAGTTCAAATATCTATGTTTCACAGAATGTTCAAAACAAGGGAATATGTCATGTATGTACACACTCTCACTAACATACATAGTCATATGCATAGCTTGACTCAAAAGATTGGAAGGGGGAGAGGTGGGAATCATGATCCGCCCTGGGTATGAGGATGTTTTACAAATTTAGACCATAAAACTCAAAAGTATTTTTCAGCAAACTGCATGATAACATATAAATTATTATCCCTTACAAAAGTAACAATTTTTTTTGGATAAAGATGGTGAATTTTTTAAATGATTGGTGAATTTTTTAAATAATTTCTGAGGGAATAAAGAAAAATAAGTGTAACGGCTGACTGGAAGAATAAGTATTGTAATACTATTAAATATATGATACAAAAAAAACGAAATGTGACTCTCTCTCGCACCCCCTGAAATGCATTCTCGCACCCCTGGTTGGGAACCCCTGATTTAGAGGGTACCCCTCACTACAAATTACTCAAGCATTATGAACCAATTTTTAGTGAATTTAACTTTATAGAAATATGGAAACAAAAATCACCAACATATAAAATTATGACATCATGTGTGATGTCATCAAAAATTAAAGAGGGGTTCCCTGGAAAGCTCCTGCACAGGTCCCTTAAAGGCTCCCAGGGTCCCTAATGGGAACCCAACAGAATATAACAAACATCTTACCGAATCCTTCGTCTTCCTCTCTCTCTTCTTTCAAAACAGGAGGAGAAGCAACTATGTTCTTTGATATGTCGGCTATTATATGTTGTCCGACTGTTGGTCGACGCCCGAACTTTCGATGGTCTTTGATACGAATTACTATGGGCGGACAGTATATTTGTTCTTTCGGAAGATTCTAAAAGTCATAAATATTATTGCACATAACTGAATGACAAAGTAAAAAAATGAAAAAAGGACATTTTCAGATGATATTGAGCGCATACATTTGAATTCCAGCTAATTTACAACAAATGCTAAGAAAATTCAATTTCCACTGCAAATCTATGTGAAGGCACTATTAAATAATCGCAAATAATATTATCATGTGATTAATGATGTCATAAAAATGTGCCATCTTGAAAAATTCAATGAGAAGTTTTAATGAAAAAAATGGAATACTGACCGCTTCCAAGTAGAAGTATGGCTCAGCAAGATTTGGACATTTCTTCTTATTTTTGATGACCTCTGATCTGACCTCGACGTCACCAATCTGGAATATGAACAAAATTTTTGACAAATAATATTTTTCTAGATTATCATATGAAAACCTTCGACACTGGTAAACAATTGATTGAAAAGTAAAATATATATATTTATGACATCATTGATGACATCATAAGATTTTCCCTATTTAATTATTTATAGATTCTACCACGTATGACATCATACCTGAATCAATCAATATACTTGGACATTTGGGGAAGACTCTCTCGAAAAGTATTTATGATGTCATTTATGTCATCACAATATGACATCACATAATTTCCCCGCCAAATCATAACTGAATCAATCAATATACTTGCACACTTGAGAAAAACTCTCTCGAAAAGTATTTATGATGTCATTTATGACATCACAATATGATGTCATTGATGACATCACATAATTTTCCCGCCAAATGATACCTGAATTAATCAATATACTTGCACACTTGAGAAAAAACTCTCTCGAAAAGTATTGATGATGTCATTTATGACATCACAATATGATGTCATTGATGACATCATATTATTTTCCCGCCAAATCATACCTGAATTAAGACACTTGGTCGATCCACACTTGACAATTTGAAAGGTTTCATATTCCTCACTCCCCACATCACGAACTCGATCGCGGTTCTCTGGAGCACAGGGCGGATCCCTGGAGGAACAGAGAAGACCTCCTGGCGCCGGGGAGGGAGGAAGGGCATTAGGGTCTTGTCAGATTCCTAAAAAGTAAAAGGAAGGATTATTTAGGATAAATTTCACATTTCAAAAAAATGTCAGAAATGATTTTAAACTTTTGAATATTTTCAATCTTTTTTTCATTTTTTTTAAACTATATCTTATAGTGTATATATAATCTTGACTGCTAAACATTTTTATTCTTATAATTTCAAATCTTGATTTCAAAAATTATAATGTTTGCAATATTGAATTGATCAAAGAGATATAATTTTCATAAAAAATCCATAATTGAGACTTCTTTTTTTGGAGATCTTTCTGAGAAATGACCCTTATCCAGCTCAAAGCAACAGTAGGCTACTGAAGCGTGAGTTGCCAATTATGTGATAAGGGTTGCAAAAACATCAACTGGGAGCAACCCCAACCCTGATTGTAGAAGAAGCGCTGATCTATGATTAGTGAAAGTTATTTAGAGAGCCGGGAGCAGTGTCTATGGCAACGAGCCACTTCAGTGGAACATTTTTTTAAAATATATTTTTCTTCATTTTCTGATGATTCACATTTTTTGTGTACAATATTTCAGATAGGTCGAGATCAATGATCTCCTTTGGATATTTTCATTTTTAAATTTTTTTAGTTCATAGTTCTGTCGTTGATCTATTATTGCTCTTGCTCATTTTTTTATTCTGTCCAACTTTAGTTTTTTAGGACGAAAAAATATGAACAACAACAATTTTCTGGTTCAGATTTTGAGTGTACAATATTTCAGATCGGCCAAAGCCAAAGGCCAAAGGTGATAAAGAAAAATCAAGATTTATTCAATATTTCTTACCACAAGCAATTCTGCTGCAGCCAATACACTTCCTGCTGACAAATTTCCATTCTTGATGTCATACCAAGCCAGGCGGGGGCTGATTGATCGGGAGGGGTCAAATTTTAGCATGGGGTTGAATGTACCTCGGCCCATGAATTTTTGTGAGCCCTGAAATTGAATGAATTATGTGAATTAGCCTCCACAAATCAAGGATGTATGGATCCCATCTTGACCCAACGGCCACCAAACCAGACCTGCTCATTATTTATTTTTGTAATCAGTGCTAACTACGGTGCCAAGTATAAACGTCCAACTTTTTTTTTGTATCATGTTTACCCTCGAATTCACCGGAAACGGGCTTATACATGGGCCGTAGCGGGCTTATACATGGACACATGATGTGACCATGCCGGCGAGGAGCATGCCTAATTTTGGATAGCGGAGGAAAGCCGTGACCAAGGCCACGTGGAACCCCTCTTTAGTGGCGAGGAGTTCAGCGTCCCCAGTCACTTACTCACGTCAAGACTTAAGGGTGAATCGGGCATGTATTGAAGTGAAGTGATCAACAATGCGTGTAGTTAATCTTGTAGGTGCTGTTGTACATTTTTTGTCGTCTCAGACTTTTAACACATGGGACGTTTTTGCTTTGGATGTCTCACTAACAACAGGTTCTCTTACTAACGTCTCACTAACAACAGGTTCTCTCACTACCACAGAGAAAGCATTTCAGGGGGTGCGAGAGAGAGTTAACATATATATTTTTTGTATTATATATTTAATAGTATTCTTCCAATCAGCCGTTATACTTATTTTTCTTCTTTCCTTATATTTAATTCTTAAATTTCATCAAATTAACCCTTCATCATGTCGCAAAAAGGAAATGGAATGATGACGATGTGCGTTTTGGTTTCACTTGCACAGGAAAAATATGACTTGCTAAAAACCCAGTGCATGCTTTGTGATAATGTGTTTTCCAAAGCAAATCTGAAGCCATCTAAGCTGCAAGAACATTTCAACAAAAAGCATGGTGGAGCCGATGTTGCAGGCCATGATGTTGAATCGTTGAAAACTAAAAGAACCCGCTTTGATTGTCGAGCAACCCTCCCAAAATTAGGTTTTGTATCTGTTGACAAACCACTGCTGATGGCTTCATACCAAGTGGCGTATAAAGTAGCTAAGTCTAAAAAGCCCCTATCAATCCTTGTTTCTTTGTTTAAATATTAAAAATTTCACCTTCTTTGTAGGGGTGCGAGGGCGTATTAATTTTTTTAGGGGTGTG
Source organism: Boltenia villosa (assembly GCA_031471845.1). Taxonomy (NCBI): domain Eukaryota; kingdom Metazoa; phylum Chordata; class Ascidiacea; order Stolidobranchia; family Pyuridae; genus Boltenia; species Boltenia villosa. The sequence goes on along the minus strand of JAUELA010014399.1, from coordinate 4,250 downwards.
GAACATAAGAAAGGTTGGGAACCCCTGAAGTATATTATTAAATATAAGAAATAAACCAAAACTTACCAATTCATCTCTATCATAGATCTCTATCATTACATCAGGACAGGACATCCGCAGGATGCTCAAATCTCCGTAATAGTCAAGATCCATGATCAAAGTCTGGTCCCAGATAGGGTTTAACGTGTGAGGGATACATAGGGAGCTCTGGCATTTGTTTAAGAAGGAAACGTAGGCAAAGGGATCTGAAGAAAGTAAAATATTAGAAAAAATAGAAGAAGAGTAAAAAAAAAAGAAAAATTGAAAAAAGGGGAACAAAAAAAAAAAATATATATATATATATATTGGTGATAGTCCAATTTATGACAAAGATGACGCCAGAAGGTTAAAGCCGGGGTTTCTTTCATTTTATATATTTTTAGATTAATGTATCATATTAACCTTGATTCACCGGAATGATATATATGGATATCACGATAATAATATAATATATTTGACGCATGATGCAACCATGTCAGCTTATGCACATGCTGAACTTGGATAGCCGAGAAAAGCCGTGGCCAAGGTCAGGTGAACTATACCGGTGAGGAGTTCAGCGTCCCCAGTCACTTACTCACACTGAGGAAGAAGGTGAAAACTGCATATATTGAAGTGAAATGATCAACAAGCGTGCAGTGCATCATTGAGGTGCTGTGGTATTGAATAAATCTGTGCAGGTGAAGCCGAGATTCAAACCCGTAACCTCTAGGTGAGCGTAGGTGACCAGCCGGCGCCTTTACTAGTTCGGCCACCGGACAAGGGTAAAATTAGATCAAAATCCTTATTTAACTGATGTTTGAAATAAAACCATATGGCCGGTGGCCGAACTGGTGAAATATGCTTATCTAGAGTTTCATGGTTTGAATCTGGGCTTCATCTACATCAGCTATATTCAACCCGCGGCCCGCTCGAAGGTTTTGTGCGGCCCAATTGATCACTCAATTTTGTAAGAGCATACTGTGTAAGAGCATACTACCATAGCTGCCCGTTAACATTGCAAAGTTGAGCAATAGAATTGAAAAACAAGTATCACATTGACTGCTTAATTAAACGTATGCCAAAATTCCTTTAATATTTATTTCTTTCTTTATTTTAATAAAAATGGTTTGAACTTAATTAGATGTGCAATTGTCTGATCTTGTTGAGTTGTGTGGCCCACATCAAATAGTGGTGCATTTTTTTGGCCCAATGAGGCATTTGGGTTGGACATCGCTGATCTACATAGATTTATTCAATATACTATGTTCATTGTTCACCCTTGATGTGAGTAAGTGACTGGGGATGCTGAACTCCTCGTCAGTACAGAGCGGTTTCACGTGACCTTGGTCACAGCTTTCCTCCGCTATCTTTTCAGTTCATTATGCTTACAATCCGGCATGGTTGCATCATGTATTAGCCGACACAGCTTTACGGTGAATTCGATGGTAAATATGAAACAGAAATACAAACCTGAAAAGCTGTCCTGGTCCATTGGCATCAAATCTCTTCCTTGATAAAGATAAACCCGAATCTGAAGTCTGATTGTTCCCTCGAAGTTTAGGAAGATTTTAGGAGTTGGTGGTTTCGGACCTTTGGGCTTTGCCATCCTCACAACTGTAATAAAAATAAACTAGAATTGAGCGCAATTATGATAGGTTGCAGGGCACAATAGAGGAATTTTGGGAGGACGGTCATTTTGACAGGCTTATCCAGTCGAAGCCTTCAAACCTGTTGTTTAGCCTGTCTATTTATTTGCCCTAAAAACACTGCATAGATGCGAAGAGCCATAAAGAGAGAATGTTATATTCCTTTATAATGCCGCTTGATACAAAAAGTAAATTGAGGAAGTTCACCGTTCGAAAAGCAAACTTTTAGATCATCGTATGAAGAAAAAGAATTTTTACAATTGAGGTATTTTGTGTCCTGTTTAATTTCGCATTTCGCACAAATATTCCTGCTATTTTCTAGCTGGTCATTTTGCCTTCAAATTCCCAGTCATTTGACCAATGACTGGCCTTTATTTTGTTCCCTGGGTTGTCAAGAAAATGTTATAGATCTCCAGATTTGATTTCCGTTATTCTTACAGAATTGATCGATTTGTAGCACTCAAATATTCACTGCCTAGCTAATAAAATAAAACTTCTACCTGTGCGCAAACAAGACCATGTGTAATATTAAAGACAATGTCGTTGCCATTTGCCAATTTGTCCGTTTTTATGGCCCTTAATGCCAAATTAAACTCTTGAAAAAAATTATATATGTTATGTCACGAGGAAAAAAAGGGAAGAATACCAATTACAATAGACTATCAGGCTATCCTAGCTTGACAGCCTAATGATTAATTTGCACTCCAGAGTTTGTTTGTTTGGTGGGACTACCTTTGCACACCCAGCATTAAAGCACCAACAGTGCTATTCACCTAACAGATCAAAGAAAATTATGACGTCACAGTAACATCATAAAAAATTTGCTCTCTTCCCAGCATGGCCTTCGTCAGTGGCCATCCCCCCTTCGAGTTCCCTTCAAAAGACTTCGACAAGCAAAACGTTTGTAGAGGTATTTTTTAAATATTTTAGACAATATTGGCCTGGATATACTGAATTTATTTTTGCTGTTCAAAGTGATCATGAGCATTTACAAAACATTGATTGAGTTAAAAGTGAAGAAGAAGCCTTCTAAAGAAAAACCAGTCATACAGATTAAGATCAATGATGTCAATAAACTGGAAATACTGGATTTTTTAAACTTCATGTAAAATACTACATGTAAAACATCATACAAACTTTAACCACCCCCTGAAAAATTATCAGAGCGGACAGGTGTCTGGACATTTAGCCAACGGACATTTAGCCAATGGACGTTTAGCCAACGGATATTTAGCCAATGGACATTTAGCTAATATTTGCAGGGGTGGACATTTAGCCAACTATTTTTTTTCTTTGAATCATTTTTTTCTCCAAAAAATTCAAAAATTATATCTTAGGGTTAGAGTTAGGCTTCAGGGTAAGAGTTTGGGTATGTGTTAGGATTGGGTTTAGGGTTAGTATTGGGGGTTATGGTTAGAGTAAGGGTTAGGGTTAGGGTAGTGGTAGCTTCAGGGTTAGGTTCAATTTTTGAAACAAAACAAAAAATGTTGGCTAAATGTCCACTTCTGCAACTATTGGCTTAATGTCCGTTGGCTAAATGGCACGGATTCAACGGGACGCACTCGCCAGTGAATGATCTATAACAGGCGTCGGCAGAGGCGTCGACAACCTCTGGCACGCATGCCAAACTTGGCATGCAAAGCATCCATCCTTGGCACATGAGGAGATTTTTAAACTTCAACAAAAAAAAAAAGATGAACGTTTTGCTACAAATGCCAAATAATTAGCAGTGTCAAACTCTCAAATAGTGTCCTATGTCTGGCAGAACCTATTTTCTGCCTGTGCCCTGAGATTGTTTAAAAATTACACATAGAAAAATGCATTTACACTATATTTTAAGGGTAATTGGGATATATTGTAATATATTTTAATGCTATATCAACACAAGCTGATTAAAAACATTTCTGCTACGCATATGATAGTGGTTCCAAGCATTGTTCAGATGCAAGCATGCAGCAGACGCTTTATCGCGGGTTCCTGGGTTTAGTTGCACGCTGGTTGTCAAAGTTTCATAAGTCTTAAAAGTGAACTTATCTTATTTTATAATAATTATAATTAAAATGTAATCATCATACGATTATTATATTACTAATTTTATCCTATTTGACTTAAAGTGACAAAATAGGCTCCAGATATCACTAAACGTTCCCAAAATATGCCAGGATATGGTTCTTAGCAAAATTTGGTATATTTCTTAACTAATTAATTATCCATATCCACAGCTAAGCATTTTTATCTGCATTCTTAGATTATTCATTAAACATTGGCACACAAGACCAAAACTTACAATAAAATGACTTTAACCCCGCCCAATCAAAAATACCCAAATGCAAATACTGAAAACAAATGTGATACATTATTTTAGCAGAACAGACCTGATTGATTCCGCGAAAATTTAAAATCATTTTCAAAAAATAAAGTCATGGAAACTGTGTGGACAAATATGAAATATTGGTTAAAAAGAAGATTTCCACAGACTTGTAATTGCAATTCCAACGTAGAAACCAGAGCTGTGGAGTCGGTACATAAAACTTCCGACTCCGACTCCTCCATTTACAAACATCCGACTCCGACTCCTTTATTCAA
>JAUELA010014398.1:0-21270 GCA_031471845.1 Boltenia villosa | reverse complement strand
CGCTGAAGTAATAGGAGATAAATGAAATGCCCGAATAAACGATTTGACCCAAACAGGCGGCAAAAACTGCAAACAAAACGTATTTTTGTGGGAGTTGGAAAATATACACGATTAACGTTTCATTTAAACACCTAAAACATAGTTTATCACACTTTGTATCGTTTATTCTCCAATATGAAGCAATATGTATCTCCTTTTTCTGCACTACAAGATGCCTAAATACGGCAACTGGAGCCAGATAATATTCATATTTGGCATCATCTGGCGCCTCTGACTAATCACACAATTTAGAGTTGACAATTGTACTCGAACTATCCTCAGTAAGAGAGCGATCATGCAGTGACTGAACGGAAACAATTATCGCTCGTTACACAGTGAAAGCTTTCCCACGAAGTGAAAGAGAGTTGATCTATGAATGGTTATGAACTGATAGTACGAGGAATTGCACGACCATGATTGGCACGACATGGAAAAATGTTCACAGTATTGTGAATTCTGAAAGATTTACCATTATTGTGTCATTCCTCTCCGCAACTACTATACACTACTATTTGCCAATCGTTGCGAGATATCGTACAGCTATCCATCCTTTATCTGTGCCTGGTTCAAACGGAGGATCCGTATGGAGCGCCAGCCACGAAGATGCACAAACAAGGACCATAACATTCGATATTAACATGCCTTATATTAACTTTTAATGATAGAAATTGATTGTAACTAACATAAGTTATAGATTATGTTTCACCCAAATATACTAGATGTTATGATCTAGCAAAAGCTTACTTTTTATTCTTATCTGCACATTGTTCCTATATTTAAAATGACGAAATAAAATTGACTGATTTATCGATGATACACAGCGATATATAATAAGTTTGTATTCAAATATTGAGAAATAGAAAGAAAATATATTTTTCAACCATTTTTCCTACAATTCGCCCAAAAAATAAATCGAGAAATGTAAATTCACCTCATCACTTATATTACTACTGGTTGACTAATATCTTGACTTGCCTGACTGCGGTTTTTCCAAATATTTTATCGCATTTCAAAACCCGTTTTAAATCTGAATTTATTCTAATATTGTTTCGGTTAAGGTTATAATATGAGGAAAGTTAGGCTTAGGGTAGGGTTAGGTATCAAATTTTATTTCTGTGTTTTTTTTTCTCTCTCTTTTTTTGGATGGGGAGCACTTCAGCAAAAGTCGGGCCGGTCAGGCAGTCAGGATTTTAGTCGAGCCTATATTACCAACCTCATACCTATTTTTATATCAGATATAAAACAGGTTGGTCCTTGTATGTAGGCTTCGTACTGTAGCGACGCTAATCCGAATAGTTTCGCTTCAAACTTTTACCCGGATGTCTTCTCACAGAATGCCAGAGAAAACATGAATGGTGAATGTTCACGTACAGACTACATACTTTCTTTCCCTGTAATATACATCTCAATCTGACATTGCTTCTGGCGTTTCGAGCCATTTTAATATTTTTCATGGGGCCAACACATCCTTTGTTACTCGCTGCTATGAACAGTTTTCACCCGGTGTATGCTTACATCATTCCCCCACAAAATGTGGTGATTGGTGGTTTTTCTCCTGATAAAGGTTGTCGGTGACACGACGACTCAACTTTCCACACTCATGGAGGGGCTCGGGTGTCTTGCGACACAACCGACGTGAAATATCTCATGGGCACTTCTAGATCTGCCAGGTCTACTTCTATTCACGCGAGCTGCCTTTTATCTTGAACACAGCTTATACTTTCATGTATTCGGATTCCAATTAAGACATTGACAATGAACTAGAACTAGACAACACAATGTACCTCACAGCAAAATAACCATAATACCACCACTACCACTAATACTACTATCACTACTAATACACATAACATATTATATACAGATTCTTACGAATACATTTTCAACCGGGAAAGGAAAAGACAACAATAATCACGTGCTGTTCAACGTCAGTTCTGCGAGAGCTTGACTTGCTTTAGTCACTTTCTAGGATGAGTCATTTGACAGAAACACGAAACTGCGGACGCTATTTATATGATTCAAATAAAACAAGAAAGGAAGTAAATTACATCATAATATGCTCTTTTGCAAATGTAATCCATGGAATGATTGGATACCGCGTGATCGCGTTCAGTATGAACGATCTCTTCACCTTAGAATTGTCATTAATGTACATATTAGTCATAAAACTCTCCAACTCGCTGTTACTCCTAACTAATTCACGAAAATTACTAGGTGATCTTCCACATGTCACCGCTCAGAGATAACTTTTCTCTCCAGCCTAACAACGGTACACCAACTATCTGATCATTAACTAACCCTAAAAGTGTGAAATGAACATGTGATTTAGAGTGTAGTGGTGACAAGTGGAAGTTTACCAATTACTATTTTCTCCGAAAGACATAGCATAATTATAGCACTACTAGTATACATATAGATACAGTGGTGTCGTGGGCGCAGGGACGGCGACGTTAGCCTCGTTATTTCACGTACAACGTACAGACAAGTTTCTCAGTAATAACAACATTTCTTTTAGGAGCCATAATTATGGTGCATGATCTTATTCTTCTGTCTAACACAACACAAACATCACCCTTTCTTTTCGCCTGTCATCAGTGTACGTCTTTTGCTCATGTGCCGGTTCATGCCGAAATACTCATCTCATCCGCAAAATTGCTCTAAAGTGAGCTAAATTTCAAACTTCTTTCGAGGGGATTTGTTGCCAAGTCACCTGGTCTCCCGACACGCTACAGAGGGCTATCTTCCCACCTTTTTAGCACTATCCACTGGTTACATTTCACTCTAGAACATGCTACTTTATTGCTTATGCGCATCTTCGTATCCCACAAACACCAGAGGATTAGTTGTTTAGATACGCTTTCCGAGATAAAACATATCTGCCTCATAATCTCCTTTAACCACCATCTGATCTCAAATACACTTCATTTCAAGGATGGAACTGGCACGACCAGTGTTGACGTTTACACACGATCTGAGATCTATAAACAAATCGACTCACGTTACAGTGAATCAATCGATTCTCACAGACAGGAAAGCGATTTCATTATTGCTTTCTTTCATACGAATTCGACTGTTGCTTCAGGTCATAACTGCCAACCATCGCTATATTTCAGTTGTTAGAGCTTTCAAATTATGTCCTCACTCTCTATATATATATTTATATGGTTGCCTGATATTTCAAACGAACAGGGTAAGGGCTGGGATTGGGGGTTTTAGTAATGCCCCTTTCACACTACGGTAGATCTACGATAGATTTGCCGAGGAATGCCTATTTACAAAGTAAAACTAGGCAGATGCTTATTTGCAACTAAGCACGAGGGTAGTTCTACTTTGCAAAAAAAAGCATTTGTGTAGTTTTACATCGTAAAACACCAATTCTTTGTCAATTCCAACGTATACTTCCTGAGTGTGAAAGATGCATAAGTTATCAAGTGTTCCTAGTTTTACAATATGGCGTGGATTCGGGGATCGGACGCTCGATGGGCTGCAGAGAGTCCTGATAAATAGGATTGTAGTAAAGGGTTTACTGCGAGGCAACAACTAGAGCCCCTATGTGTAACTACCCAGCAGGAAGCTTGTCTTACGCACACAACTTCGCCAGACGAACACAAGTAGTTTAAAAATACAATATTTTATTGCAAAAATACCAATTCCAGCCTCACGGGTGAGACATAAAGCATCAGTAACAACTTGACGTATATTTGTGGTAAAACGAAATGTGCTACCCCAGGCAGTACACCACATAGAACAGTAATAATCTCTTAACAACAATGATGATATATCTTAATAAGAAAGATAATGATTAAATTAGCACATTTTAACATAAAAAGGTAAAATATACAAAGCTAACCATAAAATATAACTTTAAACACAAGCCACAGCGGACCTAAATCATAATGGAACCGATTCAGAGGTGTGGTGCTGGAGTAATCAGCGCTTGTAACAATTGGCGCGCTAGCGCTTGGGAAAGGTTTCATAGACTTGATAAGGATATAATCAGATGAATGGAAGGAAGATATCGAGTAAAAACAAACTTGTTGACAGGTCTGAAAACGTGGTAATATTAAGTTGATGAGCAATGGCCCAAGGCGGACGAATGACAATAAAATGTTCAAATTTAAGCTCCTAAGAACTAGATTGTTGCAGTCTCACCACTTCACTGTTATCAAGGTCTCACGGTCATTATCGGAGGTTCCCATGTTTATGTATTTATATATGAGTGACGACGAGCCCATGAGATTTTTTTGGTTCATAAAGAACAAAGGCTTTGTACACACTACGGTAGATGAACGGTGGGATTGCCGGAGAATCGGTGATTTACGAAGTAAAACTACTCAAATGCTGATTTGCAAAGTAAAACTACCGTTTTGCTTATTTGCAAATAAGCATTTGCGTAGTTTTACTTTGTAAATTGGCAATTCTACTGTACTTTGAAAGGCGCATAACTCTTTTGTGAGGATTAGGAACATATTTTACCGCTTCTGTAATTTTGCGAATCATTTTCGTATTTTTGACGTAATTACGTTAGTTTGGGTGATGGGAGGGTGATGAAATCAATTGTAGATCACCCTGCGCGGTTCACATTACCTTCTCTTAGATTTCATCCATGTGAAAGTTTCAACGGACGTTCTCGGATATGAAATAACATTTCAGCTTATACAAAGAGGGTGACACCGGTATTCGAGTCAAAGTGGGCGTAGACAAAGTTGATACTCCTATATATGTTTATAGAAATCTGAATGAAAAACGATTTTCTCGTGCCGGTACATAATAAGTATAAGCCTGAAGAAGGAAAAATAAAATAAATCCGATTATAAGGGCTAAGTTGCAATCAAGGCCAGACCTCTGTAGATTACCAGGAACTTTGCCAACGCGTTTCTAGAGCTTCGTCTATTGGTCAGCCTGGCACGGAGACAACTAAATCTACGTGAATGTTTACATGTCCGTGATAATCTGTAAAACATATCAACGTAAAAACAAAGAGCGTTTCACGACACTTAAATATGAAAACAAGGAGTTCGAGGCAAGGCAGGTTGGCGACGTCGAAGAAACGAAATTCCAATATATTGTTTCGCAAAGTGGTGGCCCAGTGCAGCGAATAGGTGATGTTATAAACATATTTTATTAAAACAGCTAAAACATATGTTTAACATCATTTAGAGTTTCCGAGTTAAATGGGATAATTTCAAGGCAAGCAGGTTGGCGACGATACCATTGAACGTCAAATTCCAATATATTGTCCCCCCAGTGCAGCGAATAGGTGATGAATTTCATTAAAACAGTGAAACATCTGTTTTTTTCGCGTTATTCAAGGTTTTCGAGTAAAACGGGATAATATCCCATAATTGCGCGCAGAAAGCGCTTTCGCGTTTGCATTTGTACGATTCACCGAGACCATCATTGATAAAAAGCTGAAAAGGTGAATAAATCTTATTTAACCTGTATATTTTACTTCTTTCGAGATTGAAGATAAGATATTTAGCCGGGATTTATTTGAGAGTGTCTACATTTATTGCCTCATTTCATTATATGAAGTGAAGAACGCGTATTGAAATCCTAACAGAAGAACCACATCCACGCCACAATGCTACAGCACTGATGAACAATGAAGAAGATACGATCATAACTAGGCTGTGTTATCAAGTAGGGTGAGTAGGTCAGTCGATAAATGGTCGTTAGTTGAGTTCGTCCACCCCTGGCTTATACTATTACAATGCTAAAACCTGCGACCATAAAGATGAAAAGATCTGAGAAATTCTTGTAAGACACTCACTTACAGAAAATATTACGTGCCGAAGTCCCTTTAGAAAGCTGAAATTAGAGCATTCGCTTATAACTTTCTTTATAGGTCTATTTCTAGTCATCGGTGAAAAATTGGAAATTGGTAGTTGTTCTTTTGTCCGTGTAAAATTCGGGAAGATATATTCAGGCCCTCTGACCAGTGGGTCCCCATACGCTCATGCATGTATGTGTATATGATCGTTGGGTTAACCAGTTTCAAAAACGGCGCTCAGTGGATAATCAACAGACATTTAAAAATTAACATTTAAATTGTTTTTATTCTCCCCGTTGGGACATTCAGATCAAAGAACATAATAATTCTCAGACGGATTTTAACAAGTTTATTTTCATTTCATCGGTACGGTGTTTGAAACTATGCCGCTATTTGTCAATATATAATACATATGCCAATATATGTTCGATTTCTCCGCTACTTTGTTCTCTACAACTTACCTTTACCTACAGCCTAAAATCAAATGGTAAAGCATTGTTATAATGAAAAACGGCGCCAACTCGGTAATCTCAATTCAATTCAATTCATTGAATTCAATTCGAGAACCTATTGCACTACTCCGGCTTCTCAAATTTTCGGAAAATCTACTTGGGAATCGAGATTTCCTCTACACACACATACATGAACATGTACGACGCTATCAAGGGATTAATTCCTCTTAGCTTAGCGCTGTACCCTTGAGCAAGGTCTGACAATCTTTTAAACACTACATAGCCTAAATAACCTTAGATGTCGATGCCTTTAACATCTCTTTAAAACAATAAGCAGCAACTTACTAACTTACCGACCTTCAAGCTTGATCGTCTAATCTGACTTTTGTTATAATTTGATGAAACTATAGGACGAAGAATTCCGATCATATCATCAAAACTAGGCTTCACTCGAGGCGACAGACAGACAATAATAGAGGTAATTTACGATGCGATGTTTGTCGCATTGATCAAACTATAATTCATAGGTTGTGATGAACGAAAAAAGGTCAAGAAGAAAAGTTACATAATATGTTTGCAGTGATAATAATCACAGAAAAAAGGTTAGAATATGTGTTAGCATTAGGGATTTCCTTCAGTGACATTTTTTTGTGACTTTTTTCCGTGATTTTTCCCCACAACCAGTCTTTGAATCGGAACGATTTGAAACGCTAATTATTAGAATTCAAGTCTGTATTTCGTATCGAATAATAAAAATTCTATTATGAAATATTTCTATGAATTTTGCAAACAACAGATTAAATGCAATTGTGAACAAAAACTTACCAAGCAAATTAATGAGCCACTTAGTTGGCATAGAAGTTAGTGTAGGCTTCGAAGAACATAGAAAAAATTCAATAAAATGGTTCAATGCTGCTCAACAACGTCAGTGTTATTGGTAAGAAAAAATATTCGCAAAAGAAATAAGCATTGAAAGACGCTTTGCTCTCTAACCATCAGGATTTCGGTGATCAGACGGCGACTAAGTACTTAATTTGCAGCTAAAGAATGAAACTGCTCTTATACTGGTTCTAAATTGCAATCTTGAGTAAACCAAAATCAGCTGCAGCCACATTAAAAAAACGGAACTCAAATCCGAATAAATTAATGGAATTCTGTTATAGTAATTTGCTATTGATTTGCCATTGGAACTAATCGTTCATCGACTACTAAACAACTATTCTCACATTTTGACAGGAGCATTTGCGGGCGGTGATTGAGGGAGTATATTCCGTTGGTACTGGAAACCTAGTGACCCCAGAAAGGTTGCAATTGGGGGAGGATGCGATACAGCTCCGATCCATTCGTGTCCTGGAACTCTAGTGAATTGTACATCTTTTAGCGGATTCCCTTGTCTGCGAGACTGAACTAGTTTGTGACAATTCAAATAACCTCCCATTTTCTCTTTTATATTTGTGAGAAAGTTTTTAGTGCGCATCATTCTAATTAGGCTTTTCCTCTTATTTTCCATGAAATCTTAATATACTTCATGTGCACCTTGATCAGCAGAAATATAGTACGATATATTCTTGATCGGACGCATATTTTCCATCAATTTGTTTACTATAATCCCTTAATGTCACCAACGTAATAACTTAAACAACAATTTCGATAAAAATCAGTTCATACAGTAAATGTGTTTTTCAGATAATCAGCATTATTTTGTAATTGAGAACGAAATTGCGTTACAAAATGTAGATAATCACAAAACCAACTAGTTTGTTCGAAGTCTACAATATAAGTGATTGGTTCTATTGCATTACGATTTACGATTCTCAAAATTACAAAATTGAGCAATCACAAGCTCAAGATAAATACATGTCAATAATTCTAAACTTGAAATCTTCCCTGCCCTCGCATGTGCTCTCGTTTGAAAGGATATTTTTGCAGCTTTGATCCTCTGTACCAGTTACTTACTACAATTGATCATTGGTTAAGATTAGGATGAAGATTAGATTACTTTTATGATGAAGTAAAATATCCAATCTATATATTCACCTATTTCACAGCACTCAGACTTCGCTTAAAATGCTGTACAACTTCGCTCAGTTAGAACTCTCTTGAAAGGCCTCAGCTATTATTCTGCCATAACTAATTGATACCAATATAAACTTCTAATCTGTCCTGTAAAGTGTTGAATTCAATTCAGCCACCAGCCATTTATCCGTAAACATTAGATTTAAACAATAAAGTCACTCTGAAAAGTCCCTGAGAATCACGCCTTCCTCTTCCCTTGGGACTGACAAAATACGAGTAAAACGTAAAGTTTGACAGAAATACAAACTATTCAACGCTATCTCGCTCAACACCAGCGTCTGCGCATCGAGACCAGTTAATAAAATCGCTTCGAGAATGATTGAAAAATAAATAATTTATATTTGTTCTGGCTCAAGCTGATTCATCGCATTTTTTAAAATCAGTATTAACTGTTGCGTCACAATCTTAAAATAATATTGATTGTTGGAGACGTCAATCATGCAATTATTAAATCATAAGTGGACCATCTCGATCATTCTGTAGGTTATAAAGCTACTCAAGAAACCCTCGAAATATTTGAGAGTAGATAATGGAGCAGTATCTTTGATGTGCGATCATCATTCCTTTGGATTGGTGCTTGAGCCTTGAAATAAGTCTTTGTAAGCGCAACGATTTGTTGGTGGAAGCTTCAAGATATCGAACGATTGAACTATTTGAAAGTAATATCGAGAGCTCTCGAGAACCATCTTTCTACTCGAGATTTCACAAACACCAGATTCTAGAGCGGAGGTATCTTTGTGTCGCTATGCAGGTGGCGAGTAGAGCAATCAGACACCAAGTACAGCTGGCTGCTGGAATCCGGGAAAGAGTAAAATATATCAAAAGTCAAGTCCGAACCCAAACCTTCAAAGCATAATTCCATAACCATAAAATTACCCCTCTAAATACTAACCGTCACCCTCTATATCAGGGATGCACAACCTGCGGCAACTTAAAATGGGCACCATTGTTTGATTAGCCAGCCATCAACTTGAAATAACATACTCATTGACGGCCGTTATTGAAAATAAAGTATGTAACGTGGCTAGGGATGGGCATTTTCGAATCTTAAATGATTCGAATCGAATCCGAATCTTTTTTGCCGAATCGGATCCGAATCGAATCAGGCCTTCTAACAAAAAAGTAGCGGATGCTAAGATTTCACTTTATCAATCATAAAAGGTCATATCAGGCTTTAATCTTATTGGAGTAGACTAAGAAATGAATAATCTACAACAAAAAGTGAGGATAAATCCAAATTTCTCAAAGTATAAAGTAAAAGAAAAGCACAGTAGCACATCAAACGATAGTATGAAAAGTGCAAATTTGAGGAATCTTATATTAATATGGACCTAAAGAGCATTTTTGGTTTTGGTGCAACATCATATATGAAAAATTTACTAGAAAAATAAAAAAAACTTTTTCAATTGAAAAAAAAGGTTTTTCCGAATCGTCGAATCACATTTTCCGATTCGAATCAAAGGCGATTCGATTCGGATTCGAAACTTCGATTCGAAGTGCCCATCCCTAAACGTGGCCGTTAGTGAAAATAATGTCTGTAATGCGGCCGGCAATAGCGAATAGGTTGTGCACCACTGCTATATATCTAATTTTTTTCCTTCTTTTAGTTTAATCACCAGTATTGAGGCGCTACTTCTTTATTTTCGAATCGGGTTGATTCGAATCGATTCGGTGAAGTAATTGTCTGAAAACATCTTTTAAATTTCCAGACATCGAGCATACGATAAGGTAAATTGACATGTATAAATACGCATCTATGTATAATACGCACACTTGATTTGTCACCAAAATATTAAGAAAATGACTGTTACCATGTATATTACGAACCCATAGTTTGGGGAAAAATGACATGTTTCGTTGAAATTATTTGTTTACGATTACGGTGGGGTGCTTTATAATATACGTACTCAAATTCCAGTCAATGGGTGCCATATCCGCTTATCAACTACTATTACCGCGTATATGTACGTTCGCGTGTATGTACAGGTGACATTCTCTCGACTAGAAAAGAAAAAGGGCGATGTTGTTGCTGTAGGAAGAAACTTTAGTAGAGGAATTTTGTACTTGATATTATATATACCATAAATTTTTTAATTAATGAAATTTAAAATTCCTTATACCCATGCATAATGCGCACCCCCAAAATGACTAAGATTTTGCCCGAAAATAATTCGTATTATACACAGAAATTTACGGTATATCAAATTTTACAATTCTACTACCGTTAGGATATGAGAGCAAGTTGTGCGATGTCCTGGCCTCACCTCATTCCCAGAATCCAAATGTGAGAACGAACATCTGCGATTACTAACAAAACACTTGAACCCATGATGACGGGTAAGAAATATAGATAACGAGAATTGCCCTGACACCACAAACTCCGTATATTACACACATCAACCTCTAATCAGTATTACAGGGTTAAAAATAAAACGAGTATTATAAAAAATCGACTTTCATTTCAATTGATAACATTTCAGAGAAACCGCCTCCAATCCAAATTATATTTGTAAATTTTCAAATATGTTCACATTTTTTACCCTGCATAACTGCGGCATGATGAGAACTAGGAGAAACCTGATTCCTAATGTAGGCTATACATTTGCATGACATACCTGACCTCTAGGCTTTCCCACTAGAACTGCTCCACTTTCTTGTCTCGTTATTTGCAAGAATTAGTACAATCAAAGTGTTCGGCTACTTTTTATTCGCAAATTTCTCTGCAATCATCACATATGGGCTGGAGATGCACACGTGATCAGCGTCATATTTAGAATGAGGGATGGGTTTCAACAGCCATTTGTTGCCATGATATAATTTGATAAAAATTTATTTCATTTTGCTTTACTTGCACGGGCAGTCAGAGAGTAGGGTGCGGGGAGTATATTGAACCAGACCCCTGGAACCAAAGGTTGAATATCACTTCATATTAATCATAGAGAAGTATAGAAGCATACGTCACAGAAGCCGAAAATTAACAAAGTTTTACATTCCATCCATCTCATCTTCTATTCCATTTTGGCAGCTCGCAACCATAGTGGATAAAAAATGGATGACATATAAAAACGTAAACCATTTTGGTCTGCAATTTATCTGAAATTATACTTCAATGATGTCAATAACATCTAAATATATTCGAAAATGTCATTTAAAGATTAATCGGCGAAAAAAATTATCTTTTTCTTTGGAACTGGCAGTTTTCTGTATTCTTGGTAATCGCATGAAATTGAAAATGGGCGCCGTGTACCTCCTCACCCTCTCGTGGTTTTGTCCCTGTCACGTCTACGAAACCTTGCCCAATCATGAATTTGGAGCGCTTATTACAAGCGTTGATTACCAACTGACTCCTTGAATAGTTACCAGTATAATTTAAAAGTCCGCTGTGGATGGACGTGGCTTGTGTTTAAAGTTATATTTTATGGTTACTTCTGTTTTGTACATGTTAGCCTCTTTATGTTGAAATGTGCTAATGTAATCAATATCATCATTGCTATTAAGAGATTATTACTGTTCTATGTGGTGTACTGCCTGGGATAGCACATTTCGTTGTACAACACATAAACGTCAAGTTGTTACTGCTGCTAAATATCTGTGAAGACGGAAAAGGCGTCTGTGCCTGTCATTGGCATTTTTTGCAATAAAATATTGTATTTTAAACTACTTGTGTTCGTCCGGCGAATTAGTTGTGTGCATAATACAAGTTCCCTGCTGGGTAGTTACACATAACGACACTAGCTGTTGCCGCACAGTGGTTGGACCACTACAGCCTCCTTATAAGATGATTTCAGGTAAATTTCATAGAGAATGATTTCCATAATGTATTCGGTATTACGCAACAACACGTGACAACATTGGTGAAACGGGATTGACAATATTTGACAGAGCTGATAAACAATTATTACGTCATCAGATGACGTCATGGACATTAAAGAACACATCTCATGATTACAATTTAGATTAGTTTCTCGAGATTGATATATTTGAAACAAATTATCCAAATCATCGAAAAAAACATTGTTTTCTTGAATTTAATTTTTAAAGTAGAATAAATTGAACAGAAATCGTTTGCATCGCATATTTACATCAACACTGAATGGGGAGAAGAAATAGATCAGTCAAAAAGGAATAGGCGGGGAGGGGGGAGGGGGGTGGAGCCTTTAGGGGCAGGAAATCGTGTCTGAGTCGAAAACTTTTCCAATCATTTATACCAATTCCTTTAAATAATATTTTATGGGTAAAAACAGTATATATTTGTTTTTAAAAAGACCCATGGGTCAGATTTGGAATCAGAAATTATTTCCCCCCAGCTCTATATCCCTAGGTTTATAGGTTCGAATAATTGAAAATATTTATTGATTGATAGAAATTGCTTTTAGAGAAAAACTTTCCCTTAATATCAACATTAAACATAGACTGGAGGCACTGCATATACCCATTAATAAAATTAGAGCGACGAAAATTTATTGAAAAAAAAACATATGAAATATCAAACTTCGTGAAACTATCTCAATATTTTCAAATTATTTAATACTGTAATAATAAGATATGGTTGCAAATGATAAATGTAACGATGTTAAAAGAAACAGGCAGCTCTCTCAATTTTCTCGAATACGGAATGTCCAAGCATCTTATTGATAATCTTCAACCAGATTAATCGCTCCGCCGTCAGTTTTCCTGGTATCATCCACGAAATAGCTAGAGCCGATCTCAGCCGGTTCATAGGAGAAAACCATGAGCTTGTTGGAGGCAACGACAGGGACGACGATCTCGTTGAACCCGTCATGATTCAAATCTTCGATGGAGATTGCTCCAACTGCGCCATGAGCTTTGTAGATCTGAGAAAATATTGAAAATAATCAGTCTTAATAATCATTTGCAGGTCACACACTACACAGACATCAACGCGACATTGCACCAGTGTAAAGGTATATCGACAATAACGCGCGAGAAACCAAAGTACGTAGTTGTGTCGGTATCCCGACGTTTACCAACGGACATTTCGCCAACACTCAAGAAATTATATCTTAGAATAAGGGTCAGGGTAATGGTTATTGACATACACAACAAATGAATGTTGGCAAAATGTCCGGGTTTCAGTTGAGTCGTTATCTCGCCATTGATAAAAATGAAACTCGTCCGAGCATCAAGTCTTCCTGATAATTTCTTGTTGATTTACATGTGTTGAAGCCATTAAAGCCATTAGAGGTTATGTAGGCTATGTAAATTGGTTAGTGTAACTGGGAATCGCTTTTGCTCGAAGACACCTCGCTAAGCTAAGAGAAACATCCTTTGAAAGATCCCGACATGTTTGTGTATATGACCACGAAGGGAGGTCATCGCAAAGATGTTGAGAAGCTGGAGTAATTTAATAGATTCTCTCCTAGACCAGTCAGTCTCAGAAGACCTTATCAACTGAAATATTGCTAGTGCATCATGTAAGGCAGGGTGTTCCCAACCTTTCTTACTCTCCACACCCCTAAAAATCGAATATGCCCTCGCACCCCTACAAAAGTAACACTTTTTTTGATAAAGAAGGTAAATTTTTAAATCTTTTTTTCAATATATAATACAAAAAACGAAATGTTAACTCTCTCTCGCACTCCTAAAATGCTTTCTAGCTCCCCCATGGTGTGCGTGCACCCCTGGTTGGGAACCCCTGTTGTAAGGTCACGTTTTTTCAAACTTTAACTTGCTTGGTATATTGCCAATCGGCTCCTATAATCATAATTGACTGAAATATCGTTGCGTTGCATAAGCTTGCCCTTGCTCGCTATTCTGCTTATTCAAACTTTAAAATAACTTACCGAATGCCTGGTATATTGCCAATCGTTGGTTGCTGGAGAATCTGGAACAAGGACGTAGACTTCGCCGTCGTCGTCTCCAGACACCGTGATGAAAGGTTTCTTCTTCCTGGAATAATAGAAGTTGTCATTTGAAATTATGTGATTTCTGAGTAGGATGCAGATGATTCCGGGTAAGCCGGTCACACGTTCAACAATATCATGACCGAAGACTTTATAGGATAAACGGTTTCTACCAGGACTCGCACAGATAACTGTTGGGATAATCATTTTATAATGAACTTGGGCTAGACAGTGATTTTAATATCACGCCAGCTACTAACTACCAGACATACATCTTTTACCCTCTTAGATACTTGGGCCATATATAACCAATCCATGTGTTTCATTTTGCAGTTATCTATTATGCTTCGTCTGAAGAAGCTAGATGTTATAATATAGCGAAAACTTATGAAATAAAACTTTTGATTGTGTACGAACAAGACTATGCTTAGTATTATAAAGACATTAACTGTTACTGAAAGCACACACACAGACTCACCAACATGCACGGAGTGAAGTTAAACTTCTCATGACGACCTGCTGCAAACGTGTACATACAAAAATAAGAAGGTTAACCCGTTACCTGTCCAGGCTACCATGTCTTATCACAGGATGGAATGCATTGATCTTCCCTCCTGAACCAAGATCGGGAAGATGAGAGTCAACTGCGGCATCAATTAGTAGATGTTTCCTCCATTCGTCTCTCATGAAGTCGCAAGGGATCTCGTAGGCGATGACAGATCCTTGCTTGCGGCCATGACTGAAGAAAATGAACGTTAAGTTATTTTCTGGTGAATAGTGGAGGTTTAGAATAGTTTCTCCTGAAAACGGGAACATTCATGCGTGTAAAGCAGGGGTTCCAAACCAGGGGTTCCCAACCAGGGGTGCGAGAGAGGCAACATATCGTTTTTTCGTATTTTATATTAAACAATTATTAAAAAAAAAGCATCTTCTTTCTCTTAAAAAAATTGTCACTATTTTAGGGGTGCGAGGGCATATTATTTTTTTAGGGGTATGGAGCATAAGAAAGGTTAGGAACCCCTGGTGTGAAGAAAAATTTTTTTAACATTAAAACTTTAAATTGCATCGGCATTACGTTACTTAGAGGAACAATCATAGAGCAGCGATTGATACAAGCAGATACATTTGTGTCCACATCGCCAGAAGAAGGCGTTCATTGTTATTTTTCGACCAGTATCACATGTCCATATGGCCATATGTCTCATCGTGTACCGTACCACACACACATACATTCACACACACACACAACACAATGAACCCTCACCTCCATGTAGAGACAAGTATGTCGTCTCTCCCATCAGCATTGATGTCAACAACCTGCAGATCGAAAAACCAGCCATGGTTATCAATCACTCGCTCCTTCACCTTCTCGGGATCCGTCCAATCTTCATCAGGATCTGAGAAGTTCAATATTTTAGTACTCGAGTACTCGGACTCGTACGAGTCTTGGGATTTTTAGAGGACTCGGACTCGATCGAGTCCTGCGAAGGACTCGCTCTTTTCGAAAGTACTATTGAGGCCTAATGATTACATGCTTCTCGGTGCTTTCCCAGAGTATTGTTTTATCACAAAATATTGCACAGGTTACACAAAGGTTGTACAAATGATCCCAGCAGATGAAGGCTTTAATATCCCTAATACAAAAACAGTAACGATCAAAATCCACTAGGTCGAGTGTTT
Source organism: Boltenia villosa (assembly GCA_031471845.1). Lineage (NCBI taxonomy): Eukaryota > Metazoa > Chordata > Ascidiacea > Stolidobranchia > Pyuridae > Boltenia > Boltenia villosa. Next base: position 5,386 of record JAUELA010014398.1, on the reverse strand, counting down.
TTTATTTTAATATCGTACGGCGGAATATCGCTTTTTGCGGTACATCTAAAATAATTTATCTTTGATTTACCAGGATGCAAAAAATTAACATAAACTCACTAGCATTTAGTGCTCTTTAGATAGGTCTACTTAAATCAATCATTTTTAAGGATTCGGGAAAGTTATGACGTCATTGGTGAGGACTCGAGACTCGGCGAGTCTTTTTTCAGGACTCGTTTCTCGATCGAGTCCAAATTTCTCGGACTCGTCCCTTCCCTAGTCAGTATAGAAGTAGTGACAACAATGACTATTAATTACAAAAAATAGGGAGAAAATATTATTTAGATAAGGTGAGAAGTGTGCGAGGAGAAAAGAAATCCCACTAAAAATTTTGGGGAGACCGCATTCAATAGTAGAAATGGAGGGGATTCCAGCACACATATCTAGGTCTATGGACAAAAATGTAATAATAACAAAATAAAAAAAAAGTTAATAAATGAAATAAAAATGAAATAAAAAAGCTTAAGAAAAGTTTAAAAAAATTATATGTATTTGGATGTGGAAGGGGATCAAAGGGAATATTTGTAGTAACATTGTATTTAAATTGATGTGGGACTGAGTTGGAATTGAAGGATGTACATCAGTGGTGTTAATGGCTCCCAACTCCTTCTACGCTTTTGCAAAATTGATATTTGGAACTCTTACCATCTGTCCAAACCACGTACAGTTTATTGTCCCAGTATCCGGCCCCGATCAACACCTGACGACTCTCTCCGTTGGGGAGAGGAATACGAAGGACTTCGAACGCCACATCTGGTCCATGGGTGATGGGGTGCGCACGCCAACTAGCGGAAATGAAAATGATAGATTAGATAAGAGTTCTTTGTGCAACCGGTCCTCGTTATAATCATATCTTACTTACTTTCCTTTTAATGACGATACCAAGTAACGATATCCCGGATGTTCAAACCAAACCAGCTCAGAAATCTTGATCGAGCCTGGCATACCACGTGATCGTGACGTCACCACATCAGGCCAACCGTCTTGGTTCATGTCTACCCACGTGATGTCAGAGTAATACCAGTTGTTCCCCTGAGATTGGGAAGAGATCATGATCGGATTGTTGGTGATCTGGGTCCCGGTTGGCAACTCTCTTGTCGTTCTGAAGGGAAAGAGAAATATTTAGAACAAGAGTTTCACATTTTGTTACACTTACACATTTCGCATCGTATACACTCATTGTCGCGCTTACGCGCAAAACTAGCAAAGCTCTAAGCTCATTCCGGAAGACGCAATGAATAATGTCCTTAATTAGTATGCCCCATTATATGCTCCGACGTCATCGGTTAGAATTTTTGGGGTTGTAGCCCCGCGAAAGTGGGCCCGAAGTACCAAAAAGCCTCAGGGCCCGGGCTATGGTTAAAACGGCTCTGTATAAGTTGGATGCCTTGCCCAATGATGAACTTGTGGGCATCAGGTCATGTTCGTATAAATCCTGCATTACCATCAAAGCAATGGTGAAGGAGGGAGGTTCGTTGCGTGTTATCATATTAAGTGGAACAACTCATATTGTTTTAAGGATTACTTGTAAATTCAATGCTCATCTAATTCTGATCTAATAAAATTGAATTGTCATTTTTGTCCTTTTCTCCCGCTCATTTCGTAGTATGATTATGATATGAGAATAACTGACATGCTCAAGGCTTTGAACTTTACTCCCACTCACCCGTTCAAAGGTAGGAACACAAGTCTTCCTTCCTCGTTCTGAGGGATGTAGAAGACAGTACTTGCCCACCAGAGGTCGCCATGAGTTCCTGGCATGATACTCCCTGCAACATAAAATGTTAAAACTTGATTACATTCAAACCCGCAGAGGGGAGATGTTACTCTGTTACAAAATATCTCCGGCGCGGTATGGATAGGAATGGTGGACGGTTGTTTTTGTATAAATATTCCTTGATCCTCTATGTGAGGGGTGCACAACCTGCGGTCGTGATAATAACCTATGCGACCGTACACATGTAATCATAATTCAACTTATTTAATTTTTGAAATTTGCACAACTCTTGGGAAAATTTTCATATTTTTTTTATTACTCTATCTAAAAGTTTCAGTCTAAATTCATTTGAAAGAGGATACTTGCAATTTACAACTCAAAATGGCCGCCATTGTTTGATTACACCCCCTGGCGGCCGTTAGTGAGAATAAAGTCTGTAATGCGACCGGCAATAGCGAAAAGGTTGTGCACCCCCGCTCTATATCTATATCACTCTTATCTCAGGTACCTCATATCTGGCACTTCGCGTAACTTGAAAAAAATATATAACATCACATTCATTACCTTCAACTTTTCCAACTGAATTCGGCCATCCAATGTTCCTCCCCACTGTACTGATACTGACTGACTTCTCTCCACGTAACCAGGATGTGACGTCACGAATACGTAACAATGATACCTCGTTACTGGTCGCGTTATGCATGTTCACAGCAAGCTCCACTTCTCCCCTGGGTCCTTCCACCATCTGATATTATGATACAATATATTTATAGAGAGAACTAGGGATGGGCATTTTCGAATCTTAAAAGATTCGAATCGAATCCGAATATTATTTGCCGAATCGAATCCGAATCGAATCGGGCCTTCTAACAAAAAAGTAGCGGATGCTAAGATTTCACATTATCAATCACAAAAGTCCAGATTAGGCTTTAATCTTATTGGAGTGGACTAAGAAATGAATAATGTACTACCAAAAGTGACAAATTTCTCAAAAAGAAAAGCACAGTAGCAAATCAAACCATAATATAAAAAGTGTGATTATGGGGAATTTGATATTAATATACAACTAAAAAGCATTTTTGGTTTTGGTGCGACATCATATTTGAGAAATTTACTAGAAAAATACTAAAAAAAAATTTTAAAAATTAAAAAAAAAAATTAAAAATCGTCGAATCGCTTTTTCCGATTCGAATCGAAGGTGATTCGAATCGGATTCGAAGTGCCCATCCCTCGATGACCACTACAAAGAATATCATGGGTGGTGCTACATCCGCGCGCAGACTTTGTGCCACACCACTGCATCAGTCAATCCATTTTAAACATTTAGTTCTTCTGCAGTAATAAAAAACAACATCATTCAATTTGGTTTAGGTTAGGTTAGGAATGCTCGATCAAGTCATTCATTCTTTTGTACAATAATGTCTCGCGTTATGATGTGCTCATGTCTGGCGTCGATTTTATTTAATTATGTTCTTCCTTGAGACTTAGTGTTATGACTGCTCTGTTTGAACCGTGACAACCTCCGATCAATATTTTTATGATTATTTTTAGTGGCAAGGTGGTAAAAATGAATAAGGTGCCACCGGCATGGTCGTATGACCATTATGACGTATTTGAATCTTAAAAGATTCGAATCGAATCGGAATCTTTTTCTGAATCGAATCGAATCCAAATCGACTCAGGCCTTCTCACAAAAAACAGCGGATGCTAAGATTTCACTTTATCGATCACAAATTCGATTTCATACGTATCCGCGCAGTTGTAATGAAACATACCAAAAAAACGCATGCGTTTACCGCGTACGTGTATTCCAGCCTTAAGAAATGATTAACGTCGATGAATCAGTATCACATGCGTACAACTAGAGACGTCTCTTGTAATGATAGCCTGTCTCCGTCGTTTTAGTCCGTTGATTTTTTTTCGATTTTATTGATGTGATTGTATATGTGCATGTGTGTGTGCGACGGTAGCGATTACGACTCGATTCATCGATGATCATATGGACCATACGGGAATCGAGTGAGCTACCGCCCAGCTTGACGAACGATATCTTGCTGAAGGATATCACGCGGCATCCGGTAGATTTGAACCAAACCTTCAAGGTCCGAGGCGCAATCTCTAACCTCTAGACCACCGCCCCTTTTTTTAGTCAGTTGAAAAGCTCATCTCACCTGCACAAACGTTGGACTGCCATCCAGAGGCAACTCTGCGATCAATCGTGGCCTCAGGTTCTGATCTCGCATCCTCTCCCAAGAGCGCATCCAAGTCTTCTGCATCCTGTTCAGAAACTTACTGAAATAGCAACATCCTGGATCCGCAACCACCAGGAGGAGGAAGACTGCAGCGTAAAACTTCATCACAGAAAATGATGATAAATTTAATTACTCAAATCTGAACAAGGAACAAAAATATGAAAAAAATATATTATTTGCTGGATGGCTTGCTTCGGTTACATTCACCGCGCAAAACAGATGAGGTACCTCTTTAACAGAACTAAAACACTATGACATCATTAATGACGTATTAAAATTTTCCGGAATAATCTAGCACTCCTTTAATGGCTAACAAATATGGAAATACAAACAAAATGATTCACATGTAGAACGAACGTTACATTTCGTCCGACAAAAGAGAAAACTGAGATAAATCCATCAAAAATATATGTTCACAGCTCGTAAATAAGTAAAAAATGGTTTTTCAAATGGTTTATAAGAGGTTTTAGAAAGCATAATACGAAGAATATTATTTCCAACGCTATAATCAAGTTTGTCGTGAACTTCGGGGCGGGAACATATAGTCTTAATCCTTTATTCTGATTGGCTGTTGCGCAAGGGGGTGGTCGTTAAACTCAAACGAACTCAACGAAACGTGTTTTTTTCACGTTTTTAGTTTAAAGTGAAATTAGCCAATTATATTGCGTTATTATTCCGTGTTTCTCTCTCATTGGTCCATCTACATCAAAAACTTTGGGGCGTTTTTAGATTAAATTATAGGAATTTCTAGAGATTTAAATATAGCGAGAGAGCAGAGGTTCTCAAACCTTCTGGATCTAATGACGACATCATAGACTTACTTACATTCTCCATTTACATACTCGGTAGAGTTGTAGTATCCACACACCGACACACACACACACTGCCTTATTTTTAATCCTATCACTTAAAGAAAAGAAGTGTGACCTGCCTTCCTTTATGGAATTATTTTAACTATTTCAATTTTAAACTCCTTTCAGAGTAACACGCAATATTTCAACCAAATTGTAGGAGCAACCACTGCACTGCATTCGAAGTAAAATGTGAAGTGGGGCGAATGAGTAGATTTTGAAACCAAATTTAATCCAAACTTGCAGGATTCCAAACATTTATCTTCTGATATTTTCAGATTTTCTAGGAACTAATTGAGGAAACATTTCGGTTTAAATCGGAAACAGAAAGATTGAAATGAGAGATACGATCTCATATGGCGTGATATGGAAGTGCAGGCAGACTAATCGAATCTCAATAAACTTTATTGATCGCTATTTTGAGGCCTAGAACGACGCCTTATTTTACTGATGATTTGTAATAAACAACACTCTCAAGTATTCAATGACAGATGAACAACCTCACTCTCTTTCCCTCTTCAATCTTA
>JAUELA010014288.1:0-11850 GCA_031471845.1 Boltenia villosa | reverse complement strand
ATAGTGATTATTGAATAAAATAATTATATTTTTGAGTAACAGGTTCTTGGATCGGACCAAACATACTTGGGAGCGATACTGTTCGGCATGTTTCCTTCTCTTGTCTACTTTGCATTCGCCTACTGGATCACGGAGACTCCATTCCAGGCTTACATTAAAAACGGAGAGCAAGGAGCGATACGAGTTTTGAGAAAGCTGCGTCTTGGAGAAGAGGTTTGTAAACATAATCATCATCCCACAATCCCATATACCCATTTATGTATAAGATCGTTAACATTCTTGATACACATAAGTACAAATCGTGAGTGAATTTGTGATCCAACCCAGGATTCATTTCTTATGGGGCTAATCGAGACCGCAACTTTCTTACTAATTAACCCATATGTTCTCAATTTCATATTTTAACGCAGTCTGAGTTCGACGTTGAGATGAAGAGTTTGAGAGGAGAGATCAAAGATGAAGAGTCGAATGAATCTGCTGAAGAAGCGACTTTAATGGAAGTACTTAAGACACCACAATACAGGTTCTTTATCTCTTTATTAAGCTAAGACAGTGCAAACGCAAACCGAATAAATGTATACTAGAACCCGGAACGTCAGAGTAACAGACATCATATAAAACAGTTTATGGGATGCCAAATATGCAATTTAAATTCATCAATATATAATATAATAATATAATATTATTCAATCATTCTCTGATATATTTCATTTTTTATTGTTTGGTCAAAATATAAATCTTTTCAAGTTCATATAGATTTGCAAGGTTGTTTTCAAATATTCGTATTTCTTATTTGTCATTTATTTGCAGGCGTCATTTCCTTGGTTGCGTCATATTATACTCGTACATCATGTTATGTGGACTCAACAACATCCTCTTCTATTCGGACAGCATTTTCCTTACATCTGGAGTAAATGCCGAGGCCGTGACCCCTGCCAGTATTGGAGTATTTTTACTTGGATTCATCTTCGCTTGTATTGGAGTTAGTAATTGAATGCCTTCATTTTGTATGCATAAATATTTATAATTCATTATCGCTTCGATGTATCAAATATAAATATATTTTCAGGTTGTTGCTCTCAACTACTTCGAGCCTCGTAAGCTTCTCTTGCTTGGAAGCGCTTTCATTATCTCAGGACACGCTCTGACGACTGCCAGCACTGCGACCTTTGAACTTGTACCTGCAATGTCAGTGGTGGCGATCGTGTCAATGTGCATTTACTACATCGGGTAATAACTTTAATGCAGTCAAACTGCTTGAACTAACTAACTAATCCTACATATTTTAGAATCTTATATTAGTAATACACATGCAACGATCTCTGCGTTTGTTACAGGAATTAATATTCCATACCAAGTTGAAGGTAATACACCCTTCAAGATCAAGTATTACTATTTACAACACATATTATATATACTATATTTCAACAATATTTAATTAAAACAATCGTTAATCGCTGCTATCAAATAATACTCACATCGATGATATATATCCTTCAATACAAGGCACCACTATTTTATTTAGGCTGCTCTCAAACTACGATTTATGATGGGAAATACAGCCACAACTACATCTTTCTGATTAAAATATAAATAACTGCATAAAATAAATTCCATTTATTTATAATTTTATTCTTTCCCAGGTTTGTTACCATCGACTTGTCCATATTTGCTGTAACTGGTGTTATAGCGATCGACAAAACTCGGGCAGTTTGCACAAATTATGCCGCTGCGGCATGTTGGTTCTTTGCATGGGTTGTTGGTTTCACTTCTTCGTATCTCCAGGTAATAATTCTTTCTCTGTATGTTAATGAGGAAGTGAGGTATGTTTCTGATAAATCAGTTTTATATAATCTAAGCATTAAATGGGTAACACTCTTTCATTGACCCTAAATCGTGTTTTAAAATTGTAGTAGATTAAGATTTGAAGTTTCCCGTGATATCCTCTTATATGTATTGACTTAGAGGTTTGGATGCTTAGAGGTTAGATTCTAAATAGAGATAAAAACGGACCGGACTGAGATTAAAGAAACTATCAATTTCCAAAATATTTAATTTAATCCGAACTCATTTAACTCGATGTTCAACTAAAATATGTGATCTTTCCATTTCTGTTTTACAGCTGGCACTTGGGCCATATGTATTCCTGATTTGGATGGTTCTATCCATCTTCTGTACGGTCTACACAATCGTATTTATACCGAACATAGGAGGGAAAACCCAGGAAGAGATTCAAGATTTTTTCAAAGATAAATAATCTGATCAACATGTGATTTTGGGTGTTTAAAAATGGAATAAAAAACATAAAACCACAACATAAAATACTCAAAAAAATCTTTTATGGTCTTCGGACCCACTACTTGGGACTCATTCATGAGAGGAATTAAATTGGACATGTGTGCGTGGGAAATATACCCAAACACTAATTTAACAGCGGAAACTCTCCGTGTCGACCTGTGCCCGGAAACGAATTCGTCATCGAGAGACATGGTGACAATAGGCGCCCATATGTGGTCACATACAATCTGGTATACCACGGCACGATGTGAACGTACCAGGTCGACAGTCGGTAGTTAGTTGAAACTCTGAGGATTGGTACCCGACGGTACGATAGCTATATAGTAACGTGGGTATAAGGAGCGAACGACCTGCATCCGGCCCAATGAAAATAGAAAAACCTTTTTTTTAACCTTTTTCTACTTCCCTTATCTTACCTGCAAAAGCAATTCGGCGTAATAACGATTTTATTTCGCTATTGAAATAATTTAAGAGACACACTTCCTTTTTTCTACTTAAAAATATTTCGTTACAATTCCAGTTACACCATATTCTTTTTAATCATTCTAATACTTCCTTTCGTTATCAGACCAATTTAAAAAAAAAATCCTTTACTTCTCCGTGGTTGAACATATTGTAAATAGAATAGAATTGGATTTTTTTCTATAAATTGCACTCTCTGCTTTCAGTCCCGTTTAGAATTTGTTTCTATATTTGTTTTAAATGTAAAAGAACATTGCAAGAATTACTTACTATAAAATTAAATTTAAAAGAGTTCATATTTGCGAATTCATGAGTTTATTTTTTATTATTCCAGTTTCAAATTCCCAGGTTTTATAAAAGATAGTTTTAATTTCCATTTCGCCATTCCGATTTTAAAACATCGACTTTGAATCGTTAATATTAGAAACCGATCAACTCGTTGATTTGGGGTCATTAAAATGGAAACAATTTGAAAGAACTAGAAATTACGACAGACCAATAATACTACAAGCTTTATAATATGTTATTTATCAGTGTTATTTAATCAATGTATGCATGCATTAAATCATGAAATTTTTCAGTAAAATCAGTAAAATAAAGTTTACTTTATATTGAATGCAATGCTATAACTGTATGTATGCTAATTTCATGTACTCATTTTTTTTTGCTTCGATTGATTTATGTTTTGAATACAATTTATACTATTGAATCGGATTTTCAAATCGTATCTATCTAGAATCATCAATATGCATGAAAAATAAAACTTTTGGGAATTTAAACCTAAATACTTGATAAATAAAATTTTTGACGTTATAAGATGTCACAGCAAAAATTTAAGCATTAAAACAACTACACAATGGTAACACAGAATTCACCTTTAAAATGATTAGGAAATTTATCTAAATCAAGCTGTTATGCGCTCGATTAAAATTAAAAGTATTTATCAATATACATTTGTCCCGATTTGATTAAAAATACACATTTTTATTTTTACATATATATACATACACATCCTCTCACCTTTTAATTAGGATCAACCGCATTATAAATTTACAAGCACAATTTAAAAATGGAAAAGAAACAATTAAGAGGCTATTAAATAACCTTTCCAGATTGAAGCGAAGAATCGCGTGGTTCAACATCCATGTATAAACATATTTTTTATGATGATAATATCTCTCTTCTCTTCTTGGTTAAGCTTATAATATTTAAATTTTGGATTCAGTCAATTTTACAAGATTAATGGAATTTGTTTTCTTCTTCATTTATCTTTGAAAAACTCTTGAACTTCAGCTGACGTCTTCCCTCTTGTCATCGGGATGAAAAAGATAACATACAAAGTGAAGAGGATACAGATTCCCATCCAGACCATAAATGCGTATGGGCCCATCCATAGCTGCAAAATATATATGACGTCATTTTCTTGAATTGAATAATTAAGTCTTGTCTGGGCAAAGACGTACTACCGGAAGTAGTGGATCTCAATAGGGATAACATTTTAAAAGAACAATATTTTACTGGTATTTCATGCTCTGGAGATATTCCCCCCAAATATTAAACTTCTTATGCAATACAAATCTGTATCTATGACTTTGAATTACCTGGAAATAGTTGGATATAAATCCAACAAACCATGAAGTAATCCAGCAAGTAGCCGATCCAAAGTTGGTACAAATTGGTCGAGTTCTGTCAATTGTGAGTGCACCAGCCATGACATAACCCACCATGTTCAAGATGGCAAAACTGCAAAGCATAAAAAAAAATTTCATTGCAATACACCCGAGTTGTTATTTTATTTCGCGATGATATTATTCAAAAAGATACGAAAAATCGGCCGTATTGATGGTTTCTTATTAATACAGTTGAATATCAAACTGAGCAATAATAATAATAATAGATACGTTTCCGTTCATCAGAAATTATTAAAAACAATCCAATAATTAGATTTCTGAAAACAGTTTCCACCAAGTTCTTGTAAAATCAAATTAAGAACAGCTTTGGCGAACTTAAAGTCCCAGCGATTAAGTATTAATGGACGGATACAACGCGATCTATGATGGATTTTTATATCGATGGACCAGCAGGAAAAAGCCTAATTGAGGTAATTTCACCGTTTTTATGCGACCAGCGGCCAAAGTAAACTGTGAATTCGGGCTTGAGAAGTCTGTGTCTGAAGCAATAACCTGACGCATAAAAGAAAAGCAAGTTCCTTGGCCGTTGTCCGTTATATGATTTATCTATTTTTATCTATGCAGCAGAAAATAACTCACCCAGAAAAGTACACACACATCGCAACAATAGCAACGATCGACATTGCCGGAATTCTTTCATACGTGGCTAGACTTGCCGTCATCAGAGCGTGACCACAGATCATCGCAACACTAGCGATAATCTCCAAAGTTCTGGGGTCGATTTTCGAGACTGCAGCGATCTGGATAACACATAAAAATGGGAAGATAATTAAGTACCACCAAGTGTACCATAACTTATTTTGGATCATCGTCACTTTGTGGCAGAGATGGAACCAGGTCACCAAAGTCGAGTCCGAATCACGGACCTAGAGACCCGAGTCAAGTATTTTCAATCTCATGGTAGAGTCGAGTCCGAGTCACTGACTTCTTCGAGTCAAGTTACAAGACAGACCGGGAAAATGTAATCAAATTGATCTCTTTAATGTGAGACTCGAGTCTCTATTAACTCGAGTCATTTTGTTTCAAGACTCGAGTCAAGCCAAGTATTTAAGCGCCGAGACTCGAGTCGAGTGGAGTCTCCCAAGGGTCAAGACTCTAGTCGAGTCGAGTCACACCAAAATACGACTCGAGTCAAGTCATTACAACTCTGCTTTGTGGACTCAACTTTACCAGTAATATAATTATCAATGTTCAGAGGAGGAATCGCGAACATCAAACAAAATGAATAATGGGGAGTACTAAATAAGCATAGCTTGTTGTTAATTATAATAAATATTGTTTATTCTTTGTATCAGTACTTCTGGTAACAAGAGATATATCAGTCTTTTTTTTAATAATTGAAAACCAATAAAAACAAATTTATAAATAGTACACCAACATTTATAATGAAGGGGTCAATGACGAAGTCGGACACTTTTTTCGAAATGCTGAAATATCGCGTTTTATAAGGTAGATACCACCAATATAATTTAGGTGCGAAATGAGATAAATATATATATAAATATATTTTTTATTTATATTAATAGAATAATTAATTCAATAACACTATATTACGTGGTAAAATCGTGACGTCTCCTAGAATACAATAATCTATAGTATCATTGAAACTCACGCAAACTGCGGAAACACAAAAGCCAAGACTGAAGACACCGATACTAGCAGGAGTCGTACTTTCCTTATCCATCCCAGCAGATAAGAATATCTGGTCAGAGTAGAAGAGGATGTTGTTGAGGCCGGATAACATATTGTAACCAAAGAACATGCTGACGGCGATAAACTGGCGCCTGAAGATTGGTAAATACTTAGATTGGTGATAGCACCGTGTACTATACCCCATTCCTAGAAGAAAAAACATCATTCCCCTTTCTGTTTTATTATTTCGAATCGGTGTGTTCACCTGATTTAAATTTTCTCACGTTGTGCGTCCAGATCTCAATTTACTCAACGAACAATAGGAATATTAAAATAGTTTAACATTTTCTTTAGTAGTGAATTAATGCGAAAATTATCCACAACCCGACATCATTATGAATTAGGAATATATTTGGTGGAGAAAAGCGTGCAAGCAGACATGGTCGCATCCTGTCATATATAAACCAGGCGAATCGAGGATACATATGATATATTAATTTTAAAAATGTTTGCAATGACTTGTCAACTGCACCTGTACTGTGGAGTCGTTATGACTTCCATGAAAGTTGCTACATCAGCAGTTTCAACACCTTCACTCTTGTTCTCATCTGTCAAACTCTTCATTTCAACTTCCACATCCTCCTGAAATACATTTTAGTATTTACTTAAATAAATTATTTAATAAAAATGGTTTGAGGGGTACTATATAATGATAATTATATCAATATGATCTTTGAAGAAGATAGTGAATAAAATAATACGACATTTTGATCCTCCACAATAAAATTTGTTTCAATAAATAATTTTTTAAGTACATCAATATATGAATTGAGAATGAAGTCTAACATGTTTTACTAAATTTGTAAGCAATTGAGCTTCATTAATTCATCGACTATGCTTGATGATACTAGGAGTTTGTGTGAAAAACATTCCACATTTGCTCGAGTAAAATTTACAAAATTCAAAATCATGAATGGAAAAGGATGAATGGTCTAAACTAAATAATAATAAAACTCGGAAATTGTTTGCTTGTCTGTTTTTAAACACAGCAAAAACGGCGCAAGTTCGCTCAATATAATATTCATACCATTAAATGACAATACAAACAGAACAAAATATGTTTCGTTAAAATTTGCCCGTGGGTTAGCGATCGTGGTTAAGCCGTTTTTGCGGTCAAAGATGGTATCTCCCAGATATGAAAACAATCCATAAATGATACTTTTTGTATGTCAGATTGGATATGGCACTCGAATTCACATCTTGCTATTTTATTCGATTTTGCTTCATGAGAACAAAAAGGTCACAAACGGGAGTTTAAACTCGAACTAGATTTTGTTTGAATCGGGGTTCTTCAAAGTTACCAAAACCGTTGGTTTGCGCCGTTTTCGCTGTAATGAAATCCGAAACAGAAGCTCTACTCAAGTACAGCTAAAATGGGCACAATAGTGGAGTATTTAAAACTACTAAACCCCTGATATTAGAATGGAAACGGGATAGAAAATTTTGTTAGAGTATGTATGCGTGTTACCGAGTAAACACCGTTTTCGGATAAGGATTAACCAACGGGTCACGGATAGTCTTGTATATATATAAAATGCAACCAATGCTAGCTATGACACGGATAGTCTAGTATAATCCGTGTCAAATAAATGACACACTGAGAATCTTGAGTGCAGCAAGTAAATATAGGAAGATATGAATAAAATATAAAATAGAATAAAAAGATAATATATTAATGAAATTAAAAAAAATAATAATAAAAGAAAACATTCAGAAGAACAGATCACACCTATTTTGTAAATAAAGAGCATTCGATAATAAAACTTACCAACGCTTTCTTTTTGGTGAATAACCACATGTTTCAATTAAGTGAAACATAGATTACAGCAACACGTATTTGACATGTTTTTGTTTTGTTTATTGGCATATGGACTTGAGCTGATTACCTTGATAAAAACTGGTCTCATGCAAAAACAAATATACTCTGAAGTTCTTGATAATACTTGATATAAAGTAGTATGTAATTCATCATTGACCAATCCCTATTTGAGTTTGCTCTGTTGTTGCATGCTCTTGGCCCCATGGGTCAATGGTCTTACCCTATGAATTGTTGAAGGACATATGCTTCAAATAACTCAAATATATATCAATGGATTTTTATCGAGATATATCAAAGCTACATTATAAATATCTCTGAGAACGTGAGAATTGTGTTTCCTTGCTTGAACTAAATAATTGTGTTGTAACTAAATACAATGGATAATGCGGCTAATATACATACAGGTAGTTACAGATGAAACATATACTGATGATTAATTTAAATATTTAAAATGATCACCTCTTCGCCAACTCTCATTTTCCACATGATTCTTCTCGATTCTTCATCGCCGAACTTTAGTAGAGCCTGAAACGGAGTTTCCGTTACCCAATAGGCAGCCACGAAATATACTATCGAGGGAATCATAGGGAATAGGAAGACTCCCATGTATCGTTCTTCTGTTCCAAATACCTGTGATAAAAATAATGGTTTTGACTCAAATGTTAAGTTATCGCATATAGGAATATATGTGATGGCGTGGTATTATCAGGAAATCATTGAAGACACACCATCATTTTGTAATGAAGCTATTTGGATCAAATGATATATAATGCTGATATAATATCGATATATATGTATATATATAAGAGATTCATTTACATTGTGCCAATTATTTCTTCATAAGGAAAATATACAATGCTGGCTTTGTGAGTAACAATTTAGCAATCTGACACAAACATAAATACGTATTATAGATAGCCTAATGTTGCTCAAGCATATTATTCCTAGTACATAACCATCGCAAGACGAGTGCATGGTATTGAATGCTGCTACTTTATTGATAACAGCATGTATTTTAGATTGTGCGAAATACTTCTTCATAATAAAACAATAAATAGAATATAAGCTTTGTGTTTAACAATATATTTAACAATATACACGTTGGGTGGTAATTTGCCCGGGGTCCAGAAAGACCCCCGATGAAAATCATAAAATATTAATGTTGGGAGTAGTGCAAATTGGTGGTAATTTGCCCGTGGTCCAGAAAGACCCCTGATGAAAATCAGAAAAATTTTCATGTTGGGAGTAGGGCAAAGTAAACTTCTTCAAAACACATATGTCCAGGTTTGATATAGTAATAATTACATAAAATAACAGTGCTATTTGGATGATTTTCTAGAAGTTACTAACAGTAATGCAGACGTAAGGTCCGTAAAAATCCGAGGTGTACTGATGAGGGTTAAATGTGAGATATGAATTACCTTGTTCCATCCTAGTAGGGGTCCTATAATAGTTCCTGAGAGAAAGCTTGTACCAGTAATCCCTCCATACAAGAGCTGACGATGCTGTACACACAACTCACTCACTATGACGGGGACAACACCTAAAATTAGTATATTAAAAATATTATGAATATAATTTTTTTATTTAACCCTCCATTTACTGTAAAGTCGTAACGGGCTTATACATGACGCAGGATGCGACCAAGCCGTCTTGCGAGCTTGCTGAACTTGTATAATGGAGGAAAGCAGTTACCAAGGTCACATGAAACCGCTCTGCGCCTGCGAGGGGTTCATCGTCCGCAGTCACTTACTCACGTCAAGTCAAGGATGAACACGGCATATATTGAAGTGAGTTGATCAACAATAGTGAAGGTGCTGAATAAATATGTGAAGGTGAAGACGAGATTCGAATACAGAACTTCTAGGTGAGCATAGATGACCATAGCGGACGGCTTCACCCGTTCGGCCACCGGACAGTATTAATAAAGAATAATATTCTTACCGACACCGAATCCTAATAGGAATCCGAGTACAAATCGACCAATGATGAAAGCTTCATACGATCTTGCGATCCCCACTCCGAGCAATATAATGATCCCTCCAATGATATTGCAGGCATGAGTTATGAGCATTATTTGATTCCTTGTAAAGCAATGTAACAGGGGTTTGAATAATAGAGCACTGATGAAGCCACCAGCTAAAACCATCGACATCGTAAGAGATAGCAGAGAGTTCCACGTCTCTTCTGGCATTTCCTCTCCATTGCGTTTCTGTAAGCAAAGATACATGAGTGAGTAGCAGCAGGTCAAATGTGGTTATGACTTTAATTTATCGCATTACTCAAATAAATACTCTGGGTAAGAGGAAGTTTATAGTTTTGGAATTATTAAGTTCCCTAAATTTTTGATGCCGGGGTGGCCAACTTGTCTGTGATCTCAATCGACTAAATCTATCAGACTTTGCACCACTTACCGTGATCGCTACTGACAAACGAAACAAAAATTAAAATTGAAGAACTTACAATCGATTTATTAATACAACAACAAAATATAATGGTTTAAATAAACTCATTAATGGGATTCCTGAACTTTCACTCTTCTTTCTATGGTACAATATTTTCAGTCCATCGGAGAAAATAGTTTAACTCTTAAAAATATTAGTTTTGCAAGACTATGCGATCGACCAGAAAACCGTCAGCGATCGACCAGTCGTTCATGATCGTCTTGTTGGCCACCCTCGCTATGTAACATAGTCAAGCAATGTAAGCCTTGACCTCATCAATCTCTACTCATGCCTAAAGCTATTGTGCACTTCGCCTCCACCTCCTCAGTTTGAAAGTTACTGATTAAACTCAGCTCATATCACACTGCAACTGATAATAATCTACCAAGTTGCCATAATGTGGTGTCACCGGTTACCAGTATTGAAAGTATACTTACGTAGTAAGTCTGATTGTAAATTGTTTGAATCATCGGTATCATTGGATTAAGACATGTTAGATGGTAGGGTACTATGATACCCACTGAATGAATTGTCAAGTGCATCACAAAGGTGCAGTACCATGAGTTTTCCTGAAATAAATTTGAAACTTGGAAAGTTTTGAAATTCCAGTTCTTAGGCTTAGTTTCATGTATATTAGTTGAAGAATCTGATTGAAGATGAAGTGTGCTCCATGGCTCCATGTATATATAAGTACAATGCGAAGGTAAAGTTTTTCAATACTGTAAGAACTATACGTTTAACATGACATAAAAACAAAGCAAAAGCAGTAAATGCTTTAACATCTGTATCTACGTACTCATTCACATATAATCATTTTATCATTATCATTATCGAAGTATGTTGATCGGCTTCGTTTATTTTTAATTCTTTTGTCTACTTCCGTCTCGAATTTACCGGGATATATAGCACAAAGAAGAGAGATAAAAGCAAATGGTAATGCATTGAGTATATCAATTTATGAACGATATTCCTTCTTAGCATAAATCGTAGCAACAGAAACATTCTCACCACTTTCTGTCGAATCATATTTTCAAACTAAGCTAAGGTATATCTCTCAGATTCTGAAAAACAAAACTTCAAATAACATTTCTATCAGCTAATTCCTTCGAATTTGCAAGAGTTTCTAAAATGATAAGAATAAGCTACGCATTAGCTGGATATCAATCCTTACATTAGCTTCAACATATCTGTGGCTTCGATCCAAAATATGAAATATCGATGGTGGTTTCATTAATTTTCTCCATTTCAGTGTTCGCATTTTTAAAACTCATATTTAAGATGAGTTAATTTCAGTTTCTAGAAATTCGTGGAGGGGCGAAGGGTTCAGTCCATTGAAATCCCTGTTTTATGTTTTCACTATTTAACCACCTGATAACGAATTTCCTCCCTCTCTCTCATCTATGCACCGTAATGCAATATGGAAATTAATATTGAAATAAAACAA
>JAUELA010014178.1:0-11851 GCA_031471845.1 Boltenia villosa | reverse complement strand
GTTTGACAAACAATGATGAATAAAATTGTTGTGAATAATCGAAATGTATACTATTTTTCATTGTAAACACGACTAGTCAAAATAAAGTAAATTTAATGTTGAAGAACGATACATAGATTCTGGTGCTTGGAATATGTCAGCAATATAAAAAGAAACCAATTCAGTATAGCAGCATCTCGGAAGATTAGCTCAATTATTTTTTCTGTGTGTGAGACGGTAGGGATTACGACTCAATACACGAGTATATGGTCATCGAGTTAACTCCCGCCCAGCTGGACGAAAGATATCTCCCTGAAGGATATCGCGCGGTATCCGTTAAGAAGAAGAAGTTTATTTTGCCATAAAAAATATAATAATAAGATAACAACATTTACATGGAATTCAACAAAAGAAAATAGCACAGGATCAGCAGAAGACTATACGGTCATTGAAACTGCTGACCCTAAAAATATTTTATAGCAGGCTACAATTTAAAAATACGTTAGAAAATACGTGTTGTTTCTTGTGGTGCCTCTGCTGCTTTTTCTTTTAACCACTTCCTGTCCAGATAGATGTCCCACTCTCGCTAAGTTCGCACCAGTTGAATAGTTTTCTTCCGGCGGATATTATCTCGAACGACATTGCGGTCCCTAGCCAGGGCAATGTTATGGAAGTCGAGCCCTCGTTTCTCCTTCACAATCTCCGTTTTCAGGATGACTGCCAGCTTAATGACTACGAGTCTGTTGGTGGCTTCGTAGTCATTGTATAGCAGGAGGTCTGGATAGTATAGACCCCACTGATGTCGCTTAAGTCCTCCTGCAGCTGTGTTTCAACGGACTCTAGAAAATGACACCCCATTTCAGGAGGCGCGGGATAGAGTCCTCATATCCATCGCAGAATTTACAGCTTATATATTTACAGCTTATATATAGCTCGGAAGATGTGCATCTCTCTTCTCACTGTACAGGTAGCCATCGTGGGTTACCCGGAAGCAAGTGCTGCGCTATTTATTGGTGAAAATAGGGTGAGGGATGATATGCCTGAGATGCACGTTCTTCCAGTTGATATTTTCCCCCGCGCTGTTTTGAAGTGAAGTTATCTCAGATCTTGTGGATTTCATCGCGAGGTACCTTTGTTTGAAGCAGCAGGTTCTGAGCTTGTCCATTTGATGGTGATGTACTGATCCAGAAGGTTTTTCCAGTTGGGGGGGACGAATTGGGGTGGGATGTGAGGGATGCTGTTGGAGAAGATCCCCGGATTGATGTTAATTATTCTGGAGCCAAGGTGGTAGAGGGCTCTAAATTCCCACAGGTTTGTTAGTTGTTGGATAACAGCCATCCTTTTTAGTTTCTCCAACATGCATGCCCGCACTTTGGATGTTAGGTCGACCATTTTATATCCTCCCTTATCAACCTCAGCTTTAAGTTTTTTTTTTTTGCTCAATGGTCTGTATTTTTTCATGGTGTCATACGAATTTAAAGAAAGATTTTTCGAACTGCTCTATGACACCCCTACTCATTTCAATATTCCTCGCGTGATATAGGATCTGTGCTACAGTCAGAAAATTCAAGATAGTGAGTTTTCCGGTCCAGGTGAGTTTTCGGAAAGATAGGCCAGATAAAATTTTTCGGATCTTTCCCAGCCTGAACCCTTTGACGTTGTTGTTACGTAGGACATGCCTCGAAAAGGGTTCCCCATTGATGGTGTATAGCAACATGCTCAATGGGCAGCCCTGTCAGATCCCCCTGTTGATACTTACCCTATTGGTGTTTCTGCCATTGACCTCAAGGCTGTAGATGTTATGGTACATGTCCTTGATGAAGTTTAGCGTTTTAGCGCCGACACCTATTCTGTGCAGGATCTTAAAGGGGAAATTGTGGCATACGCGACCAAAAGTCTTTTCTTGGTCGAAGGTAGCCACAAACAGGGGTGTTAGTCTTTCTTTGGCAAGCTCGATCGCTTCTTGGATGTAACGCAGCGCATCGGAGATGTTTCTGCCTGGAATAGTGCACTTCTGGGGTGGGCTGATCATATGGTCCATTTAGGGTAGTAGCCTGTTGGTTAAGATTTTTTATATTATTTTATAGTCAAAGTTGAGATTAGAGATGGAGCGCCAATTTTTCAAAAGTCTCTGGTCTCCTTTCTTATATATGATTTTACCTTGGCCTGTCGTGCACTATCATGGATCTTGCCAAAGCGAAGAGAGTTGTTAATCACCTCTGTCAGATCGTCCTCAATTAGTGCACAGAAGGAGGTATAAAATTCTTTTGAAAGTCCGTCGGCCCGTTGCCTTATTATTAGAAATCATCTTTATGGTGTCCAGGATCTCCTCCTGTGTAACTGGCCTACCCATTTCCTCCCACTCTACCTCCGCGAGGTAAGTTCCTTCCATAACCTCAAGGCAGTTGTCCTGATCTTGTTCGTTGAAATATTCTACCTTTTTTCAACCTCCCCCGAAAATGGCTCTTTTCCCACTTACCTGTTCTCCTTCCTCCGTAAGCAGGATTTGGATTGTGGCTCCACGTTCCATCTCCTTGATCCGAGAGGAGAGAAAAACCGGGAGGGTTTTTCGCCATCCTCCATGTTTTGGATTCGGGCGAGTCCGGCTTGAAACAGGAGGCGATCGTTTTCCTCCTGTTTCAGCCTTTTAATGACGTTATTGTTCAAATCTATGTACATGTGTGTGTCGTCTTTCAATTGACAAATAATACAAATTCGTATCGAGATTATGTTTATTAGTATTTTATTCATAAATCTATTAATTGAGGCTTGTGAATAGTCAATGTTGTTATTAAAAATGAACTGTTTGTAATAATAACATAGATGTACGCCATTATATGTCATAATAGACATGTCCAATTATCATCGTCTGAGAATACTGTCTTCATTTCTCCGTTGGTGGTCTCTCCGGCTCTTTCTCGACTGTAAAAAAAAGAAGAAAACTTTTACAATCTTGAACGGATTGACGAAGAAATGAACTGTATGATTTAATATTTTAGATTTATTTTCAAAAAAAATATGAGCGACTTCGACATTTGTTTATATAATACTGCAATATAAAAACATGAGTCAATGCGACTAATCTAAACATCTTGGAGCTAAAAACATCTTAAAATCTAAAACCATAAATTAAATGGGAAATGAAACACTAGCTTTGGCGCTCGTCTTCTACCTGACAATGTCAACATACAAATCCATAATGAGACTCTGGTAAATGAAGACTCGACCCCCGTCATTCAATTAGCAGACAAGAATATAACCAGTATTATGTATGAAAAAATTCAAAGCCCATGATACTAATGATTGCAAGAGTGACAGAGTGGTTCAAAAATTACACCAATCATAGAAAAAAATAGAAGTAAGATACAAAATTTAGTTTTCATTCGTCCACGACATGTATGTTTGGTGCTGAAGTGGCCCGCAATGTCAAAGAAGTCTATGTTATAAACATGCAAAAAATGTCAACATGGCAACAACAAACACGTTTGTTTGGAACTTATCCATGTTATATGAAATTCTACTCACCAGGTCGTGACTTAGACTTCTTGCAGCACTCTTTGGAAACTTTGATCTTCAAATCTCGCAGAGTTTCACTCATTTCGTTCATTTTCACTTTAAAAAGATAGAATGTAAGAGCTACCTTCAGTTACTAAGTCATTTAAGCTATGTAGTGAGGGAATCTTTGTCAGAGAAACCAGTCGACACATTGTACAAAGAGACCTAATTGTACTCCTGCTGAGTCCTTTATTCAAAAACCATCAAATTAAGAAGTCCACTCACGCACTATTGATTGTACTGTGTACTGTAATTCATCGTAGAGTTCCTTCTGTGTGTCTTCTTTGTTGCCTAAAAATGAAAACAATGTTTGAGATGTATAGGCACACTGATGGTATGTTTATTCGTTAAAATGTGTATTTATAAGATAAATATATATAATGATTAAACCCTTAGCCAAGGCATAAGTACTCTGAAAAGGGAGTGATATATCTAGTGTGTAAAAGCTTCCAGAGTGAAAATATTAAAGTTGAAAACTATTAACCCAGTATCAATATTTCCACAACTAATGTTTTTGCGGTTGTTTTGGGCATTTTTAAACCAGTTTTATCCTCCAGGGTTCGAAGTAAATCATCGGCATATCAGAACTTACTTATAAACAAATCCACGTTCTTCTGCACCATATAATCCAGAAGATCGTAGTTTGTCCCAGCAGAATCCCCAGGCGGCCCCTTCTCTCCTGGCTCCCCTTTTGGTCCTTCAAGTCTCCCAGCTCCCACTCCAGGTTGCCCTTTGATTCCTTTAATTCCATCTAATCCTGGTGGTCCAATAGGCCCAATAACCCCCTTTGATCCATGTCTTCCTTCAGGCCCCTGCGGCCCCGGGATACCTTTCGCCCCGTCTTCGCCATTCTTCCCATCCGCTCCTGCTGGGCCCATAATTCCTTCCGCCCCCTTAATGCCATCACTTCCTCTTTGGCCATTAATTCCTCGAAGTCCTTGGATCCCTTTTGGCCCTTGCGTGCCTTTCGGCCCTTCTGGCCCTTTCATGCCCTCTTTCCCATTTTCTCCCTTGATCCCCGGGTTCCCTGCACCTCCCGATGCACCCTTATCCCCCTTAGAACCAGGGGGTCCTTTAGGGCCTGCCACAAAAGAATTCTTCCCTGGTGGCCCTGTCTCTCCTGGGCGTCCCGGAGGACCTCTTGCTCCAGTCGCTCCTTTTACCCCTACGGGGGCAGGTGAACGGTTTCCCGCGAAAATTGAGAGTCCCGAGTTGAGATAGATTAATACAAGGAAAGCAGCGAGATACAAATGACGCGACATACTCAAGCATACGTAGCTGAAAATAGAAGAGAAGATACAATGAAGAAGAATTGAATAAAATGAGTTTCGTGCAGCAAATGGGAGTTGAATATTCGCAAGTTAAGTTTATACTCATAAGATTATTTAACAACCATCACCTTGTGAACCCTCGTGGATGTGTGTACGTCAGCACAGAGGAATTTCTGAAGTCTTGCGAGTCAAGATTTCCCCAACACACAAATACATACATTAGGAGTTAATTTTTCATAGTTTAACGCAGTACCCCTAAGCAAGTTACATATTCACAATGCTTTGATAAACTACCACACACTACATAGCCGAAATAACCTTAGCAGTTAAAGGTTTCAACACCCCTAAGGAACAAAAAAATAATTTTTCCTCTTCAAGCCTTGGAGTAGGTCCTACGCATTGATCTTGAGGTCTGTTTAAGAGCGGAGAGAAAAAGGCATGAGACTGACAAAATATGTTTAAACACTATTATACTGTTCCGCATTTGTTAATCTTCGTAAATTTACAGAATTCTCCTGTCCTATCAACTCTCCTTCGTTGACTCCTTTGTTCTTGTTTTTGAGCTAGATGTTATGATCTCGTGGAAACTCACGAAATAAAAATTGTTCATTGTGTACAAGTAAGTTAATGTCTGATATTATTCCCTATTGTGCCCACATTCCTCTCGATCATTATTTGATTCGAGTATGCACGGGAAAGGCACATTATACAATCCCGAGGATCATCATGGATTGATAATATCAAAAGCTTTCTTTACTTGAACCTAACCTCAAAACTGTTTACACCTGTGGATCTTAATTAATTAAACTCACGCAAGTCCAGTCTTCATAAGTTCCGGCATAACTTACTTATAAGTGAAAATATCTGAAATATAAGAGAATCTCTTACATTACTCCGGCTTCCCCAATTTTAGGTAAATCTTCACACACACATACACTAACATGCACGCCGCTATTAAGAGATTGATTTCACTTAGCTTAGCGCGGGACCCTTGAACAAGGTACATACATATTCACACTGCTCTGACAAACTGTCACGCATTGCATAACCTGAATGAACTTAGATGCCGATGGTTTCTACACCCTTTAAACAACCACAATAACAATGTCTGATTCAGCTCATCATTGAATATCTAAAGCATTATATATTGCTCCTGAATCTTCTACCACATATTAAACTAAATTAACGTCTAAGATTTCGTCGGGTTATTCAAAAATAGCAGAACATTTCAGGATATGTAATAATTCGCCTCAGGCATATTGATGAGATCTTAGATTTTAAGATTGCATTAAATATAGTTGTTTGCAATGACTCAGCTAAGTTTAGAGCTAGGATTAAAGTTAGGGTTATGCTGAGGTCCAGTTTCGGGTTCGGGTTCTTGCCCAATCGGCAGGCGTCAAATCTATATGGCTGCGATCGGCAGCGGAAAAACATACCCAATCCATCTATCTAGGGTCCACATTGGTTGACTTTTTAACTGCTAGACCACCGCGTCTGACTTTTCTCTCTGATTTGATTTATGTTTCACATTTTGCGTGTCCTCCTTGCGCAGGTGGCATGCTAATCTTCTCTTTACTGCTTCCAATTTTAGTGTGTGTATTGCTGAAGCAATTACACGGGAAACAAGTGCTCTAACAAACTTCCTTGCACTTGTTAGTATAAATGGCCATATATATATATATTTTTTTTTTTTGGTTCTCCATTTTATGTGCGTGTTTATGTATGTGCGTGTGAGGCGGTAGCGTTTACGACTCGATACACGTCCCTGTGGTCATATGGACTTGTACTGTCGAGGTGTATCTATCTGTGCTGAGAGTCGCTTTCTGATTGAACCAATAATTGTCCGACGTTATTAATCTGAAGGAATATATTTGTACAATAAGTACAACAAATCGTCCCCTTCCGGGATCCGCCGCCTTATTATGAATGGTGATGATTCTCTTTTCATACTAAAATTATCCTTACATATATGATGTTAATTAATTGATATCACGATATCTCCAAGTGTATGCGCATACGAATTTTCAATTTTCAGATCTTGATGAAAGTTATTTTAATTATTAATGTTTTATGTACGGATCATGTTTAACTCAATAATTTGGGATATAAGGCGGTTTCCACTTCAACTATAGTATAATATTGAGTTGAACAACTCTTTGTACGTTGATATTAATGATATGATATGTCAAACCTGTAAAGAGTTCTGTTATAATTAACACGCACAATGCCATGTCTACTTTAACTATAGTACAATATTGAGTTTAACATCTTTTTGTACGATGATATGAATTCAAATCTGTCAAGAGTTCTTTTATAATGGACACGCTAGATTAATTCAGGAGATTAGAGAAATCACTAGACCAGAACGTGCAGACCTAGAAAAATAACAGTTAAAGTCGAATTTATAAAGATTCTGTCTAAATAATTATGTCTGAATAATATAAGTTTTTATGTCAGAATATTGATTATAATTCCTGTTCAATATTAAACCTGACTGACTGATTTAATCCTTTCTTGCTTCGTTACTCTTTTGGTAGGTGCATGCGTGTGTGAGACGGTAGCGATTACGACTCGTTACGACCTATGGCCATCGAGTAAGCTACCTGTCAGCTGAACGAATGCTTCCGTTATAATCATGACCCACAGTGGGTGCCTCCAGTGGGGGTGCCTACCTCGTAGTAATTATATTTCTTGTGAAATTTCCCTGCGATAATTGAAAATTAAAAACATCAAAGTAATGTGAATGCAGATCTTTCTGTACGACATCGGTGAATATTATTCCTCGTCTAGCAATTGACAAATTATACAAATTCGTATGGAGATTATGTTTATTAGTATTTTATTCATAAATTCATTAATTGAGGCTTGTGAATAGTCAATATTGTTATTACAAATGAACGATTTATAATGATAACAGGGATGTACCAAATTATTTACGATAATAGACATGTCCATCGATCATCGTCTCAGAATACTGTCTTCATTTCTCTGTTGGTGGTCTCTCCGGCTCTTTCTCGACTGTAAAAAAAGTAGAAAACCATTACAATCTTGAATGGGTTGAGGAAGAAATGAACTTTATGATTTTAATATTTCAGATTTATTTTCAAAAAATGAGCGACTTCGACATTTGTTTATATAATACTGCAATATAAAAACATGAGCCAATGCGACTAATTTAAACATCTTGAAGCTAAAAACATATTAAAATCTAAAACCAGAAATCAAATTGGAAATGAAACACTGGACTGGCGGTTGTCTTCTACCTGCCACTACCAACAAAGAAACCATATTAAGACTGGTAAAAATAGTCTCGACCCTGATACTAATGCTTGCACGAGTGACAGAGTGGTTGAAAAAAAGAACATGGAAAAAAATAGAAGTAAGATACATAATTTAGTTTTCATTTGTCGTCCACGACCTGTATGTTTATGTGTTGAAGTGAAGAAATTCTACTCACCAAATCGTGACCTCGACTTCTTGCAGCACTCTTTGGAAACTTTCATCTTCAAATCTCGCAGAGTTTCACTCATTTCGTTCATTTTCACTTTAAAAAGAGAGAATGTAAGAGCTACCTAAGAGCTTCCTTCAATTACTAAGTCATTTAAGCTATGTAGTGAGGGAATCTTTGACATAGAAACTATCAGTCGGCACCTTGCACAAAGAGACTAAATTTTACTACTGTAGAGTCCTTTGTTTAAAAATCATTAAATTAAAAAGTTCACTTACACACAATTGATTGTACTGTGTACTGTAATTCCTCGTAGAGTTCCTTTTGTGTGTCTTCTCTTTTGCCTAAAAATCAAAAATCTTATGTTTGTTTTTCGTTGTTTAAGGTGTATAGGCCTACTGATGGGGATGAGAAATTCGTCAAAAACATACGTATTTACAATATATATATATGATATGATTAAACTTTAGCAAAGTGGTTCCCGGACTATTTTGCCGCGGAAACCCTCGACATTACTTTATTGGGCCTAACTTATATTGAAAAACATAAAGTACCATGAATTGTGGAGTGAAGCGAGAACTTATACTTATTCGAAGTTTAAATTAGGAAAAAATGTAAAGATTCAATTGAAAAAGTGTTATTTATGTAAATTTGTGGTTGCCAAAACTACAGCTAAAACATTGTAACTCTTGCAACGTGAGCTGCAGTTCGGGTCTATTTTCAAGTCTATTTTTTAAATAATTTACTTTCATGTTAATTCGTATCTCGCGGAACCCCTTATTTTTCTTCACGGAACGGAACCTGAGGGTTCCATTGAGCACAGTTTGGAAAACCCT
This sequence comes from Boltenia villosa, assembly GCA_031471845.1. Classification (NCBI taxonomy): domain Eukaryota; kingdom Metazoa; phylum Chordata; class Ascidiacea; order Stolidobranchia; family Pyuridae; genus Boltenia; species Boltenia villosa. Next base: position 2,762 of record JAUELA010014178.1, on the reverse strand, counting down.
GCTCTAGCCAATGCATACATACTAAGAAATAAAGTCTGAATGTATCTAGTGTGTACAAGCTTCCAGAATGATAATAAAAAAGTTGAAAACTATTTACTCAATATCAATATTTCCACAACTAATGTTTTTGCGGTTGTTTTGGGCGTTTTCAAACAAGTTTTATCCTCCAGTGTTCGTAGTAAATCATCAGCATATTACTTACTCATAATCAAATCCACGTTCTTCTGCACCATATAATCCAGAAACTCGTAGTTTGTCCCAGAAGAATCCCCAGGCGGCCCCTTCTCTCCTGGCTCCCCTTTTGGTCCTTCAGATCTTTCTGCCCCCACTCCAGGTTCCCCTTTTAATCCCTTAATTCCATCTAACCCTGGTGGTCCAATAGGCCCAATAACCCCCTTTGATCCATGTCTTCCTTCAAGCCCCTGCGGCCCCGGGACACCTTTCGCCCCGTCTTCACCATTCTTTCCATCCGCTCCTGTTGGGCCCATAATTCCTTCCGCCCCCTTAATTCCATCACTTCCTCTTTGGCCATTTATTCCCCGAAGTCCTTGGCTCCCTTTTGGCCCTTGCATGCCTTTCGGCCCTTCTGGCCCTTTCATACCTTCTTTCCCATTTTTGCCCTTGATCCCCGTACTCCCTGCACTCCCCGATGCACCTCTTGGCCCCTTAGAACCAGGGGGTCCTTTAGGGCCTGCCACATAAGAATTCTTCCCTGATGGCCCTGTCCTTCCCGGGGGTCCCGGAGGACCTCTTGCCCCAGTCGCCCCTTTCACCCCTACGGGGCCAGCTGGAGGACCTTGCGCGAAATTTGAGAGTGCCGAGTTGAGAGAGATTAATACAAGGAAAGCAGCGAGATACAGATGACGCGACATACTCAAGCATACGTAGCTGAAAAATAGAAGACAAATAAGCTGAAAAGCAAAAGAGAAAATACAATAAAGAAGAATTGGATGAAATGAATTTCGTGCAGCAAAAGGAAGTTGATTATTCGCAAGTTTAGTTTATACTGGTAAGATTATTAAACAACCATCGTCTTGTGAACCCTCGTGGATCTGTGTACGTCAGCAGAGAGGAATTTCTGAAGTCAAGCGAGTCAAGAATTCTTTAACAAATACACACATATATGCAAGGCGTTATTAGTAGAGTTATTTCTCTTAGTTTTGCTCGGTACCCCTGAGCAAGGTACATAATATGCCCTGACAAACCACCACATACTACATTGCCCCTTAAGAAACGAAAAAAAATATTGTTCAAGCTTTCGAGGAGTATGTCCTACGCATTGAATTTAGATTTTTCATAGGTCTGTTTAAGAGCGGAGAATGCCGTCCGGAAGGTTTTATGCATGAGATGGTCAAAATCTGTTTGAACAGTATTCTAGTGTTCTGCATTCGTTGATCTTCGGTATATCGCAGAGTTTCCTCTTCGTTCACTCCTTTGTTATTCTAACTAAGTTATTTAATATGCTCCGTCTGAAGAAGCTATATGTTATGACCTAGCGAAAGCTTACGGAATGAAATTGTACAAACAAGACAATGCCTGATATTATTCCCCCATGTGCCCACATTCTTTTCGGTCATTAATTGATCCGAGTATGCACGCGAAGGGAACATTGTGAAATCTCGAGGGTCATTATGAATTGATAATATCAAAAGCCCATCCTAACTCTATTGCTTCACTTGATCCTGACTTTAAAATAGTCTATATATCTGTGGATCTTAATTAATTAAACTCACGCAAGTCCAGTCTTTATAAGTTTCGGCATACAATATGCCGTTGACTTTTACATTCCTTAAAACAACTTCAGCTCATCATTGAATATCTCAAGCATTATAAATTGCTCCTGAATCTTCTGCCACATATTAAACTAATTTAACGTCTTAGATTTCGTCGGGTTATTCAAAAATATCAGAACATTTCAGGATATGTAATGATTTGCCTGGGGCATATTGATGAGTTCTTAGATTTCAAGATCGCATTAAATATAGTTGTTTACAATGACTCAGCAAAGGTCAGGGCTAGGATTAAGGTTAGGGTTATGCTGAGGTCCAGTTTCGGGTTTGGGTTCTTGCCCAATCGGCAGGTGTCAAATCTACTTAGCGGCGATCGGCAGCATAAAAACGTGCACAATCCATCTATCTGGGGTCAATATTGAGTTACTTTTAAATACGCTTATTCATACCTCTCCACTTACACGCTTTTGCCACTTTTTCGATGACACATATACATTTTTCATTCTTAAAATATTTCTATACAAAATTGAAAGAAAATACAAAATTGAAATTTGACCAAAATACAAAATCAAACATGGCATTTTTAATCAAGACTGGTCTTTTCCAACTTTTCTTTCAGTGTGGATTGCATACTGGAATTGTTTTATTGCCACAGATCGCAATTGTAGCATGGAACATATTTTTCTATGCATTTTGGGAGTTATTATACACTTTATACGGTTTTTGCCTACATAGGAAATCAGGTAAGTTTATTAATAGGTTTCGGTTTATACATTTTTGTCAGTTGACACGTTGTTCACGTTTTGTCTGAAAACTTCTATCATGGTTCAGAGCTGAGAGGTATGCGAGTCTTAAGAATAACTTTTGCTTAAAATGGTAGTCTGTTTTTATGATATGAATATGCAGCATACAAGCAGGCAAAGAGTTTATTAGTGACATGCATCAATAAAACATTGTTCTGTATATTTCACTCAGAATGTAATATCTAGCAACTGTTAACTAGTTAGAGATCTGCTTGTTTGACTACAATTG
>JAUELA010014067.1:0-11859 GCA_031471845.1 Boltenia villosa | reverse complement strand
AACATATTAGGAGTCGGAGTCGGTACATTTTTTCCAGACTCCGACTCCTGTCAAATTTGCTCCGACTCCACAGCCCTCTGACATTGAAATGAAATTTATTCTTAATAAAATCTGGTAGTACCATGAGTGCACATTGCAATATTACATACATGATGTATGTATGTATTGTATATGTGTTAAGCAGTATACGTGAGTGTCATTCAATTGAATTTATATTAAATAAAAGTGACATTAAAATAAGTATGATACTATTTTCCCTACATTTATTAACATTAGAAAATGACTATTACGTCTGAAAAAACAGTAACACAACTGGTACAATGATGAGTAGGCCCAACATAGGTACATATATACATGAATGAAAGTTCACTATCAACTCTTCAAAGCTTTTGCAACAATCCTATCTTTCAATATTACCCTAGTTACATGCTGAACACTGCTGCGGTTAGATTATGAGAAAATAAGACTTAACTTTCAGTCGCTCCTTTAACCTCTCTGTACTTTTCACAATGAAGGTCATAGGTCATCATAACGTAACATGGTCGTGATGTCAGATTATCAAAGTTGGAGCGCTCAACACGATAACATCTTAACTTAACAAATAACATAAGAAACCAAATTCAACTTTGAAAATTTAGCTCAATAAAATCTGAATCCATGAGTACCCCCTATTTGGGGACACTCTTGTCTAGGGGATATCTATTTTTGAATCCAGAAAAAGTACAACTACTGTTAGTTTAATTGAGAATTCCTGAAATCTTCCCAAACCAGCAGATGTTTTCATCTTTATCTCATTTTCAATCGTTTTCATTTTCAGCGAACGGATGCAGGAGATTCGTCGACAGAAGGAGAAATTGGAAGAAAAGATCATGGATCTGTATAGGACACCTGGACCCTCCCCACCAAAGAGGAGAGGCAAGTTACTTGCTTTTTTATTACCGTAATCTTCCATGTGTAATACACACCCTTGATTTGTCACCAAAATATAAAAATTTAAATAATAAAAATTTAAATTCCTTATACCCATGCATAACACGAACCCCCAAAATGACTGACCCCAAATGAAGATTTTAACCGACATTAATTATACAGTATTATACACGGAAATTCATGGTAATTCCTGATAATTTCAGTCCCTGATCCTGTATCTCTAATTGTTGATGGCCAGAGTGTGAATACCATCTTGGTAAATCATCTGGTTTTAGTATCAAATTTAGACCTACAATCAACAACACTTACTCCTAATTGAATCGATCAACATAAACCACCTCTCATTCTTAATTTAGTCGTTTGCCATTTTGACAGCTATATATATGAACTTTATTACAAATTTTAATTCATATTTTTCATACCGTACTTTTTTGTGTAATAACCCCCAAAATGACTAAGATTTTGAACGAAAATAATGCGTATTATACATGGAAATTCACAGTATTTTAAATTTCATTTAAATTTAACACCTAATTTTCATCTCTGGGCACACCACACCTGTACGCTGCGGCACACAATTTCAGAAACATTGATCTAATCTAGCCATTCAAATCACGATTAATAATATCTCTGAAAATCGATTCTCAGGCTTCGGTGCAACTCTGAAAAAGACTTTCCAGAATCTGGGTAAAGGAAGTGATAATCGACGCAGGAGAGATGGACTTCCTCCTTCTTCTTCATCAACAAGCAAACTCGTCACAAATTCTCCAAGAAATACTGATGTTCCAGGCTCAAAAGAGGTTGCGGCCCCGAAACTATCTGACCGTGACAGCGAATCGGTCGGCTCGAATTCAAGCGAAAGTCAACGGAAAACGTCATCAGGTAAGAGACATATTTGTTCGATTATAAAATTATTAATAAGAAAATTTCTAATATGTAAATGAAACACTTTGGGCTGTGAGAGATTCACTGACCAATTGTCTTTAATTATTCTACTTTGAGTATTTTTAAATAAACGGAGTACACATTATTATTCTTTGCTCAATACTCAAATCATGGTGAGATCGTTTCACTGCTTTTATTCCACTTTTTGTGTATATACATGCATCTAATGACAATAAAATCTCCCTCTATAGAGTAATTTACCAAACTTCGGCAATATATTACATATTTCTGCTTCTAGTAGCTTTGTTAAGTTAAATAAAACTAATTTCACAAAAATACAATGGATCAGCTTATTACAATGTTAAATTTTCTGTGATGAATATGTTAGTTGTTAGCTCTTTAGAATAGACCAGTAGAATGTAAAAGTGTTGTTTGATTGTATTGTTTAGATTTAAATATTATCTATTGTTGATGTGATTGTTACGTAACAATGATCTGATAATTTAGATTTTCATTTCTTTTTCAAATTAGATATTCCTTATTAAAAAAGATTTTTTGTCATTTTTTTACGAAAATTGAAATATTAGTAAAAGTTTTAGACAATCCTTCTAATCAGTAGTAAGTAGGCATTGCTGATCTTATCAATAGTTTACGTTTTAGAGTTGATAGATGTAGATTTTATATCTTACAATTATTGCTTTATTTGGAAAGAATAATTTTTGAAAATGTTTTATAACGTGGCTGAAACTGCCACTGACTTGAATTTAATTTCATTCACTTTTTTTTTTCTATCGATAAATTAGTATTTTTCATGAAGATTCAAGAAGACATTCTCCATTTCCTAAATTACCTCACTTAGAACTCAATTCCTTTTTTACTGTTAACCAGTCACAAAACACCTGTTCCTGGTGCGAGTTTTGAAACCTTTTCATTTTATACCTGGAACCACTTAAAATACGTTTACTCAGTTTTAACTGTTTCCATTCAACAATTTCCAACCTATTTACCATCAAAATGGTTGCACTTCTCACATAAGCATAAATATGTCCATTTAGGTGACTCGACATTTGCTTGCCTGACATTGGAGCACAAGTAAAAATATTGTTTGTCATTGAAGCATTAGTCCTCTTATCCCACACATTGCAAACAAATATAATAGACAATTAGTTTTCCAATAATTAATGTATCATATTTACCCTCAATATTTTACTGGCACTGTAATGTGAATGTCCATGAATATTGTTCATTTATTCTCTTCCCACACCACATAAAAATTTCAAAATTTCATTTTTTTATCTTCAACATTTTTGATTTTTTATTGTTGTAATCATCGAACTAACATCGCTGTTCTGTGTGTTTCTGCTTCGTCGATCATTCCAGCTCCGTCATACAGAAGAGTTCGCAAGAATATGCAGTTATTTAACAAACTTCGGCGATTGTACCCCGTACAAAAGAGAGGATCATATACACGTAAGCTCACCCCCTAAAACCCCTTTTCGGTGACGCTGCTCCGAAATAGCGGCCCTGGTGCTTATCTAACATTTTGCTTGAGCATGAAATTTTGAATAGATTATGCGTGGAATGTAGAATTAAGTAGTTCTTGTCTTTTTATGATAATATTTCAGATCTGATTTGAAGAAGCTTGATTGCATGTACTTAGGCTAGATTTAGACGTTTTCTGAAGTGGTGATGATGTTTGTGTAACAGTCCGGGGCACAAAATAACGGCCAGTCATCAGTCAAATGGCTGGCAATTTGAAGGCATTGACAGTCGTCAAAATTTGACGCCGGTCAAAATGACCGGCTATAAAATGGCAGGAATATTTGTGTTTATATTGCGAAATCAAACAGGACTCAAAATAACTCAATTGTAAAAGTACGTTTTTCATACAATGAACGTAAAAGTTTGTTTCTTGAACAATGAACGTCCTCAATTTACCTTTTGAAACAAGCGCCATTATAAAGGCAAATAATTTTAAAGATAATAATTTGACAGGCCAAACAACAGTTTTACCAGGCTTCGACTGGCCAAGCCTGTCAAAATGACAGGCCTCCCAAAATTCCTCTATTGTGCCCTGCAGTCTCTGGCTTACATCAAAAATCTTGTTGTTAGATTTCTCAGTTTAATGCAGCTGGAGGTAATGATGTTTTTCGGATAATATTTTGAATATTAAAGAGAATATGCCGTAGTTAATTTCAATGTATTTTGTGGTAGTTTCGTGACATGTAGTTTTTTCATGGTGTTTTTTTGTGATTGTCAAAATTTCAATTGTTTTAAATATACAGGGCAACTGCCCCCGAATATTTGCCTCCTGGATTAGGGGTGGGGTCCAGGTCATGTTCATGTTCAGTCTTACATTGTTTCTATGTGGATTGCACATTCTCAATGAGCATTTTCAGAAGCAATTGTCCTAATATAACAATATAATGAGGGTTGAAAGCGAAAAGTGACAATGTCCAAAAAGTGTCAAATTGAGTCCACCAATGAGTCCACCAATGAGTGTGATGTAGTTTGTCTGCAATAAATTACTAAGCTCCATACCTACTATAAAGGGGTCAACTAGAATGCTAGAAATGACCATGTCCATTAATATAATTTTTCTCCAGCAACGAATGTTTATGTCCAACTTTATCTCACAATTTATCTCAAAAAGAATAATAAAGATAGAATGAATTCCTGATTTTAGCCAGCAGTTCAAACTTTAAAACTCGTTTTTCTCAAAACTACGATTTTGGAGTCACTTTTAGCTTTTAACTCTCGATATATAAGTCATAAAAAGTATGCAATGAATTTTGTAATATTTTCAACCAATGAATTTATATCAATATGTTTGAAGCCTGGAGTGAGCATTAGTTTTTTGTATAATTTGATTATTTATTTATTTTGTATTTATATGACAATATGACAATTTAGCATTCTTTAAAAAAAAAACAATTTAAAATAATTAATGTTGCCAGTAAATACATTCAGCTCATCTTCGATCTTATTTCATTTTTATTATTTCTAATAAATTTTTTTTCAAGCCAATTTTATGAATTAATCCAAATATAAAATGTTTGTAGGTGAAACTAAAACTTAGAATTTTTACTGTGAGACTTTCTGTTGATATTTTTGCAGTGTAATCTTGTTTCTGACGATTTGCATTTTGTCTTATTAGCTTGCATGGTAGATTTATCTGTTATTTTACTAGATTTGCTCTGATTTTTATTTTTCTAACATAGATATGTGAACAACATGTCGAGGTGCATATATTATTAACAACATAACTGCAACTGCCAAAGTTGAAACCTGCATAGTTTCAATAATGCATAGTTATTCTATAGAAGATTCATATTTCTAATATACACCAAGTTCCTGATCATCAAGAGCAAATGCTGAACATTGCAGAAATATTCACATCAGACCGGGACAAAAATAACTTCAAAGTTAAAAAAAAATTTTCAACGATATAATGAAAAATTAATAATTTGGCTTAATAAAGTAATATCCAAATAAATATCACCATTAGAAGTATATAATTAAAAGTTGATTGGTAAAATATTGTATCAGTTAATCGTTTATGAAAATGATTAAAATTGACAGAAAATGATTGAAATTGAGAATGATCTTTTCAAAATTTCATTCAATTATTTCAATTTTGATCCTAAGCGTTTGGTCCACAAGAACCTAAATAGAAAAAAAATTCACTCTTTTTCCAGGATTAACATTCTTTAGCTATGCTTTTCGTTTGTTCTTTTTATTGCTGCATCTATAGCTTCAAAGGTGTTTTTTCCTGGTGAAAATGTCAATATCTTATGTATTTTCCATTATCTATTTGTTCTATTTTTCAGTTGAAGTACCAAAAGAAGAGACAAAACCAAAAGACTCGAAGCGTAGGTCTCGTCTGGGTGGTGGCATGGCGTACTCTACAAATGCACTCAACGCAGTCTCCACGGGTGTTGCCGGTGGCAACGGTCATCTGGATTCCAACCATTTGAAAGGTTTGCCGGTGTTACACTTAAGTTTTCTATAAGAAAATTTATTTAACGCTAAATAGGCAATCTGACCCACATGTTGGTTTATATACGGGGCCATAACCCACATGGGTGTGTAGCCGGTTCCCCCCCATAGTTTTTTGGGTCATCACTGTGGGGACTGTCACCAATATGGAGCTATAAAAGTCAACTGATAGTTCGGGCCCTTCAAAGAGCTGGGGACTCTTGTGGGGGTAATATTGTGCTCGATAATATGACCCGAGGTGAAATTCAGTTAGATGGGTCCAATAATCAGTCCTGAGCGATTAAGTCAATCAAGATCATAGCCTGAAAGCATTGCTAATATTGATTCTGGGTGCTCTTAGTATTTAAGGCCAAAGGTTTCACGTCATTGAAAAAAAATATAATTATCAGCTCAGTCCTGGCGGTCACTGATGCCAAACACTATATTCTTCTAATGGGGAGAATCTGGAATCTAGACCTAATTAACTCAAATGCAGCTGAAGCTTGTGAACCCCATTCAATGATAATAAAGCCAAGTTGTAATTGCCAAAGTTTATTCAAATAATATATATTTATGTAGAAGTTTAGTTTATTTTTGCTTTATATATTTTACAATTAATTTGCTTGCCGTGCCTTCACTTTCTCCACTGTACATTACTTTCCTTCTTTTCTTTATGCTTTTAAGTACTTCATTGTAGTTATACCAGAAGCTATGGGGTTGATCAAAATCCTCTCTCTCTGACTCTACTAACCTTTGTATGAAAAACCGTAATTTTTCACGAATAATACGCATTAATTTTGGTCTTAGTCATTTTGGGGGTGTGTATTATACATGGGTGTAGGGATTTTTTAATTTTTAATATTTTGGTGACAAATCAAGGGTACGTATTATACATGGGAGATGGGACGTATTATACACCGAAAATTTTGTTAGTAAGAATTTGTATGAAATAGTTGATTTGGGTTTCGAAAGCAAGGCATTTTATCACCACTACTTGGGGTAAGCCTGGTTTAAACTTGGCTTAACTTCAAATGTAATTTTTGTCTGCTTTTCTTAATAACTGAATAAACAAAAACCACTAATTTTGGCCACAAAAAATGTAATGAATTAGCTTAAATATCCATGTATAATACACACCCTTGATTTGTCACCAAAATATAAAAAAAATTAGAATTATAAAAATATAAATTCCTTATACCCATGCATAATATGCACCCCCAAAATGACTGAAATTTTGACCCACATAATGTGTATTATACACAGTAAATTACAGTCATTTTTTTATAAATTTACTATGATAAATCTCTCGATAAAATAACTTTCAGTGGTTTTAACACTAATCCGGATGTCAATTTACCAACCAAGGTTAACCCAATTCCCTAATTTCCTTCGTCAACTTTGTCCTTATTTGATCAACTCCGCAGCTCTTGTTCACTAATCAAACTAACTATGTCTTTTTCATGCTTTTACTAACACGCTTGGACGCAAGACAGGTTTCGGAATGAAAACGTTCTTTGTTTCTGTAATTTAGTATTTCACATCACTGCATGCCTGCAATACATTGCTGCCATTTATCTGTTATCAAAGAATTTATGTTTCAAGTTAAATAAATTATCTCTATTTTTCCACTTTTTATTCATCATTTTCTGCATTTTTTTTCAATAAATTCAACATATTTTTTATAAAGATGATTTTTGCATGTTATCAATCACTTTACATTGAATTTTTTTCGCACGATTTCTTTTTCCGCTCCCCTCATGGAAGGCATTTTCCAATTCTTCCAAAAAAAAAACGAAAAACTTCAACTAATGCTTATATTTTTCCATTTCTTGATATTTTTTTAATTTTTACGCCTATGTATGTATCTTTCATAAATTATCCAATAATTAAATTATATAAAAAAAATTTCTTGTCTCAAATTATTCCTTTTCAGAAGTGTAGACTCTTTCTATATCTGATGATTTTGGTCAAATTCATGACCAATAAGGTTCTTGCGTTTGTTTACTTAAAAAACTTGATCTTCCTGATTCAAAATATTCGAGTTGATAAAAAATAATTGACTCCAACGAGTTCAAAATATTGTCTCTGACTCCACCTAGTGGAAAATTACAGACCGCTCCCAATCAAAAAATTCTGCATGAAGTTAATAAGATATTTCGCCAGATTGAATCTGAATGATTTAGACCAGTACTTCTCAACCTTTTTCAATTCGCTGCTCACTTTTACCCACATTTTTTGGAGGCCCACTAGAGCGCACTTAGGCTAAACTTTCGAAGCTATAGAGTTGAAACAATCTGCTGTTGTTTCAACTCTGTTTCCATCATTCTAGGTATTTCAACCTTTTCTTGTGAAATTCTCATTCTTTGCATGTCTGTTAGTTCTTCAAATTTTCATTTATAATTTCTGTTGCACGGCTACATTGCACTGCGAGCACGTTTCTCCCAATTAATGATCAATTGTTATGTGACAATTTGATTTTATTGTCAATTGTTCAACGCATGAACAGATTTCCAGTCAATTGAAGATATTCAAGCAGGAATTATGACATCACAATCATCGTTGGACCATGAATCAGTCGACTCTTTGGGAAGCGAAGGCAAGAACTTCACTCTAGATTAGAAATAATTCACAATTGTTAGTGAACAATGACCTAGTACAGTGATGTCATAAGTTGCAGTTGTAACTTGTGATTATGACATCATAATATCATTTTTCAAATTCATTGTGATGTAAAAAAGAGCGCATATTTGAAAAATAACATTATATTCAGGTCTTGAATACTATACACTGGGTCCTTACCAAGATGATCCTATGCAAACCTTATGCAGGGTTCCATGTCTGACTTGTGGTACGAATGCACGAGTGGAATTCAAGACATTATTCACCATTTTTATCCACTTGTTCAAAGCATTGTGAAAAGAATTTGATATTCTGTGTTAATATAAGATATTTGGAATCCAATAATACAACCATCTTGTTCAATGATGAAAAGAAACAAAATGGTATAAAATGCTCATGAAGCAGGTCAATGTAGAACTAGCCTGCCATTAGTATCTCTTGGGATGTAGGAAAAAAGTAACAGACCGTCAATCCTAACCTCCGAACTCTGACCCCTTGACCTCCTAAAACAAAACCTAGCCCACTTATCCTAACCCTTTTTTATCCTGTGACTGAAGTTAGATCCTTTTATATTCTGCAATTTTTTCCCTCCAGCCATGATTTTGGCTTTAATTCTATTCACAGTCTCTTGATATATATCAAAAATAATAGCAATAATGCTTATGTAGCTTGTCAATGTAGAACTGGTCTCTTGAGTTGTTGAAAAAGTCGGTAGCCGGTACTACGGTCACCTTGCACTTGAGTCCCCCAGTCCCGGCGGCCACTCTTTTACGCCGGCAAATCACACTGCGCGTCACCGTTGAAGTGACTATTTGTTTTCGGTGTCGCGTCTGACTTTACCTCCAGTGTTCCCAAAAACGTAATTTTAATATGGAAAGGACTGACTGGCACTGATGTCTGATATAGAGGCCGGCCCCGCGAAGCGGGTTAGAGGCCGGCCGGGCAACTTATCCTACTATTAGGGTAGCATTATGAATAATCATTAGTTCTATTAATTCATCTTAGCGAACATTACGTTTTTGGAAACACTGGAGGTAAAGTCAGATACGACACCGATTACAAATAGTCACTTCAGCGGTGACGCGCAGCGAGATTCGTCGTCGTAAAAGAGTGGCCGCCGGGACTGGGAGACTCAAGGACGTGTATTCGAAAAAGTCACAGATGGAGATAGCTGATCCTAAACTTCCTAATCCAAAAAACAACCCCCTAACCCTCCGCCCTAACCAATAGGCTACTGAATTTTTTGATGGGTTTAGAATTTAGATAATAGATTTTTTCAAATGATTCCGTATAATTGCGTAAGTAAAAGTACCTTCTTCTGTGACTGAAGTTTGACTTATTTCCCTGACCATATAATACTGGCTTTTATTCTGCTCACCCTCCTCATTGTTTCATTCAAAATAATAGCGACTGCGCGACTCTTCCCCTACCCTAAGAATTATTTCATCAATTTAGGCAGATACAAGGTTATGCTTCAGATCATCATGAATGAACTCATTGATTTCATAATCAATCAATGAAACACTTCTTTTTCATGTGATCTGCACCAATGCACAGTTTAATTAATCATTTTCTTGATCAAAATTTTGCAATATTTTTCTTCAATTGATCTCTGATCTCTGATACAACATTTTCTTGTATGTCCTATGCCAAACAAGAGATGCTGTTATTAGCAACAGACTACGCAATGTTTCGTATTTATCAGCATTTTTTTATCTACCTTGATTTTCCTTGTATAATACGCGTTATTTTCTGTCAATTTCTTCGGTCATTTTGGGGGTGCCTTCGGCTATTTGGAGGGAATTTTAAATTTTATTTTTAATATTTTGATGACAAATCGACGTTGCGTATTATACACAGAAAATTACTGTTGCAAGGATTTGGTCATGTTTACCTTCATGTCACAAGAGGGCAGTATTGGGCTTAGCCACACAATGTGAACTTGTTTGAAAGCCGTGACCTAACAGGACCTTTGTAATGTAAGGTCACATTAAACCACAGAGGAGCCCACTGTCCTCGGTTGCTCATTACAATAAGATCCTTGATGAACATATTGATAATTTACGGAAGGTGCGGTAAAACGGGAAACTCGCAATACTAATTTTTGTAGTTGTGGAAATATTAGTATCAAATCAAATAGAAACTGAACACTAACCCTAAATCTAACCCTAACCCTTCTGTAAATTAGGATTACTAGTTTCCCGCACCTCATGTAAATTAGTGTTTCGTTTCCTACTTTTCCATCTTCAGTAAATTAGTTATGCCCGATAGAATTTCGTTTTCATCAATATTTATGCAAATTTGAAAAGGTAAAAAGACAAAACTTGAATTGATTAAATATGGGGTCTCAAGTTAAGTGTTTCATGGCGTGCATTGTTATATTACAGAATCATTTTCTTGCATTTTACTGCAGTGTGATTATGCATTGATTTGGATTTGCAGTGCTGTGAAACATTTTTGTTCTGAATTGCAAATAACATGAAGATCTTTATGAACTTTTGTAAATTACCCAAATTCAATTTTGACATATTTCCTTATTTTATTGAATAGCATCTTCACAACAATTGAGGAAATCCATCTCTCAGCAGGACAGTGCTTCTAGCTTATCTGGATCGGTGCCAAAAGGTAAACTAAGGAAAATGTTGATAATTCAAAACATTAGGATTCCAGCGCTCGGATTGAAGTTGTCAAGAGTTGCGAAATAACTTTTTTTTTTTATCATATTTACCCACGATTCATACTGCAACCATGCAGGCTTGCAAAAGACCTAAGGTCGTCCTCAAAAATAGTGAGATTTTGACAATAAGCAAAGTCCGAGGGCTGCTGCAGCGTACACATTGTATGCACACTGCACAGTGGAGTTCATTGTATGCACACTGCACAGTGGAGTTCAGTAGTTGATAGTGTTGCAACATTTACTAAACAAAATGTAATTCGATCAATTGACCAATTGATGCGTTGCAAATGACGCACTGTTCGAATAGTGTGAAGACAGGCCTTTCGGATTGTGTGCACAAATTTCCCACGACGTCATTTCGCTACCCCAATATTTTGCCAAGTGTCTGCCTCTGATCTCAGCCTCATCTATCTGTTTCCCGAATCTTCATTACCATCTTACCATCTTCTTTTCAACCTTCAGGCCGTCTGAGCAGTGCCAGCAGCGAAGATCAACAGCTCAACGCCGGCAAAACTCCAACAGCCGACAAGATATCGCTGCAACAATTTTTAAATGAAAGTAAAAACAAATCCCCGGTAAGATTTTTAATATTCTGTTGATGTTTTGATTTAAATATCAAAGAATTGAAATGTTGTTTGTGTTTAAATATAAACAAAATGAAACGTAAACAAACAAAAACATTTGTTGTCCGGTAAACAGGAAATTAGAGAAAACAATTGCTCAACAATTGAGATTTTTATTTGAAATGGTAAGAGGACAATGGGAGAAAT
>JAUELA010013956.1:0-11861 GCA_031471845.1 Boltenia villosa | reverse complement strand
ATCTTGAATTATTATTGAATTGAATCATGTAATATGCTGGATAAATTTAATACTAAATTAGATTATATTAAGCTGCTTCATGGTGAAGGTCTTGCTTGGTTAGTTTCGAGAATATTGTATCATCTTGTGGGAATTATTTCATCCTATTCTTTGCACAGGAACATTACTTGATACGATGGAGTGGAAAATCCAATAACAACTTTATGTTTTTTTTCTTGTGGTTACTTTTTATACTAGTGGTTTCAACTTTCAACCAATTTTCTCTTGCAAATAATATATGATCAGCAGAGGAATGTTAAAGAGAAGGCGTGATTTTATGTATCATATTTGCCCTCGGATTCACCGGAAAGCTATAGCGGGCTTATACATGGACGCATGATGCGACCATGTTGGCTTGTGAGCATTTTAAGCTGGTTATGTGTAATATATTAGAGATGACTTTAGTGACTTGTATTATAGTACAAGCCCAAAGAAAACAGTGCCAGTCATATCAATCCCAAACATTAAGACACAAAACACTAACAAACAATTTTATAATTGAAATAGGGCGAGGAATATGTAATCAAATCAGCAATTTCAACAACATATAGGATTGATTAATTGATCTATCATATTTACCCTCGGATTCACCGAGTTCAGTTCAAAAAGTTTTTTGTTAGTGCTGAATTTGCCATCAATGTAAAAGAAGTTGGACCAACCTTGAATAGCCTATACAATTGAACTTTGTATATTCACTAACATTTACCTATGCATACCACCTACTTACTTCATTTAACTATGGCTAAAACTAAATCTATTAGACAAATCCCAAAAGTGTACCCGTATTATAATCATAATTTAGCTTACGTTTTGTTTCTATTTCTTTATTACATTCTTGCAAACTCGTATTATGATTATTCAATCAAATTATTATCACAATATTTTTTCAACCATTTTGTTATCATTAGTCTAATTTTGGTCTTGAATAAATAAATATGATAAATAATAACAATTCAACTAAGCAAACAGCAAAGTAGAGAAATTTTCATTTGAGAAATCTCTGATTATATTAAGATGCATCAGGACAGGGGTTCTTACCCTTTTGATGATTCCAGACGCCAAATTATTGCCCAATATGGTCCCATACCCGCTTCATTTCATTTGTCTGTCGAAATAATCTTCACCAATCCTCATTGTTGACACTGTGACTTCCAAAGATATCAATGGCTTGAATATACTTTAGATATGGATAGCTAGGCATACAACATGAAAGAAAATATATATTTATATATATTTTTTTTATATTTATTTACAAAAAATGGAATTACAGTGCTAGTTAATATTGTAACATTCTACTCAAATATATATTAATACATTAAAATTAAATAAATACAAATATCCAGAGATCAATACCCCCAGCATTTGGTTCCAATATCCCCAACTCGTATGGATACCCCCAGCTAAGAGCCCCTGCATTAGGGACTCGGAATATGGAGTTTGTTTGAGTGGGAGGAGTATTTTAAATAGGCAAAATTGAAGAATTTTCTGACTCCTACTCTCAATGCAATACATTCATGCTGTCAAAACAGATTTTACAAAGACCAGTTAAATAGTTAAGAAATTTCAAATGTGTATGTTAATTCTGTTCGTGTCTTGTAGTTCTTAAACATCTGATATTCATAGCATGTGGCTCTCATTTTAGGGAAGATAGATCATTCCTAATGCACAGCATCAATAATATTGATTAATCTCAATTGGTGTCACCTTTACTGATTAGCATGACAAAGGACATTGATTGAAAGTCACTAAATTATTAATCACAAGTGACTTGACATGTGTTAAGGAATCAGTGGATATGTGTTGAATGGACGCTCTATCTGCTGAAATAAGGAAGTTTTAATCACATAATGTTGTGAGGTCGAGAGAAATTAGCGACAATGCTAATCTAAGTATTTTTGAGCTTCCAAAACAACTAGAATGTTTTGTGTTTAACAGGGCTGTGGAGTCTGACATATTCGGGCAGAATTGAATTTTTTTTTGCTGAAGTCAGAATATTTTCAGCAGAATATGATTTTGTAATTTATACCTGAGTGAAATTGCAGTTCAAAATATTTCACCGATTCCACCTGGAAAGTCACTGAACTGAGACCAAATATCAACATAATGGCTGTCTGGTGGCTGAACGGGTAAAGCCGTCGGCTGGTCATCTATACCCAAATATCGACTTTCCGGTGAATCCGAGGGTAAATATGATACATACATCAATCAATCGATAATATTGATTTATTTCTGATTGGTGACACAGTTTCTGAATTGGTTGAGTGTCACTAAATAATCAATAACAAGTAACTTGATTGACATGCGGAATGCTGTAATAACTAAAGATTAATAAAAAGGGGAATTTTCAATACAAGGTTAACAATAGTTTCTTATATCACAACCGCTTTATTAATTTGTGGAGTGTACATTTTTCCCATCTTTTCAAACCCAGGAATCAGGAGGTGCCCATTATAAAAGAGAATCAATCAATTGTTTGCTACGGTACCTCTAATTTTCAAGACTTCTTTCGCCTATAATTAGGAGTGTGCCTTATATACAAGCGCATATGTTACTGTATGTAGGCATCATTGAACACTTTCACTGTCTCTGACATTGTAATGCATATCTTTTATATTCAAAATTATAAATGTTTTCTTCATATTTTAAGCATCACTTAATATTTCACTGGTCTACTTTTAGCTAGTTAATGTTGTGTTATTAAAATCAAAACTTGAATATTTTAAATCGTTGGTAGGCAATTTTCTTCTAATAACAGCATGCCAATCACAAGATGAAGAAATAAGGCTTCAATGTCAAACAAATTGATCCTTTGTCAAGATTATCAATTATTTGGCCGAAGAGAAAATTGTCTAGATATCTCCACATCTCTTTCTAGCAGAGCCAGTCAAGTATTGATTGATCTTGATTGGTGTCAATGTGTCGAGTAGCACTGCTTGAAGGTCACATAATTATTAACAGGGTGAAGTGTTGAATGGATGACGTGATTGCTAAGTGGAGAAGTTCATTTGATTTATATTTTTCATGAGATGGTGTTTCAGTTGCCATCGTGTGGTTATTTCAAGAATTGTACAGAACTCACACAACAGAACAGAATTTCTATAATGTCAGGTGTTATAGATATAAGCATCACAGAATATCTAGACACATAGTATTTTTGTTTTTCATCATTTTAAGATATAAAATTTCACAAACAGCGGTCAGTATAGAAAAATATGGCATGACAAAACCTGAAAACCTAAAACTGAAAGTTTTATAACATAGTAAATATTGCTACAATGTTAAGCCAACCTTTAAAGAACTGCACAGAACTCTGCACAGAACAGAATTTGTATTTATGTCAGGTTTCATAGGTATAAGCATCACAGAATATCTAGACAGATAGATATAGATAGAATTTTTAGTTTTCATCATTTTAAATACATCAGCTGTCAGTATAGAAACATATGGCATGACACTAAAACCAACTGAATGATTTATAACATGAGAAATGAGCTATATTGCTAAGCCAAACCTTCCAAAACATCTAGAAAGTTTCTATTTCACTGGGCTGTGGAGTTAATCAAATTTTGATAGAGTTGGAGTTTTGAGTTTGCTGGTGCCAGAAAAATCTTGAACTATCCATTGAATGTTAGTAACTGATAAATACATACGGCCTAGTGAACAGGTCAATAGTAGTCAGCATAGAGAGAAAATATTTAAAGCAATAAATATGCCGATTTTTGAAATCAGTGAAACGGTTCAGTGGTTAATAACTTGGAATTATGATATCATAATGAGTGATGAACGACTTCCTGATTGTAGCAAGTGAGAGCACGAGAAGGTGAAGCGATTACTAAGGAAACTAAAGAATTAAGTAAAACAAATCTCATGTTCGGAATGTTTATACGCTTGCAATGCACTGGCGTGGTCTGGCGTTAGTTGTAATCTGTAATAAGATGTTTCAAAGTTACTGAACCATAAATTGAATGCGAGATCTATATTATAATGCAGGACACAAAATGATTGCCAGTCATCGGTCAAATGACTGGCAATTTAAAGGCTTTGACAGTCGTCAAAATTGCCGGCTATAAAATGGCAGCAATATTTGTGTTTTCAATGCAAAATTAAACAGGACAGAAAATAACTCAATTGTAAAAGTTAGTTTTTCATACAATGAACGTAAAAGTTTGTTTTTCGAACGATGAACGTCTTTAATTACTGTTTGTAACAAGCAACATTCTCTGTCTGCACGCCACTTCTCGCACTTACGACCCTTCGCATTTATGCAGTGTTTTAAGGCAAATAATTTACAGGCCAAACAACAGTTTTGACAGGCTTCGACTGGCCAAGCCTGTCAAAATGACAGGCCTCCCAAAATTCCTCTATTGTGCCCTGATAATGTAATGATTTATGTTGCTTTTACAATAACAGTGTAGACTCTAACGATGACTTTTAGGCGATAGCCCCTTTCTGGTTTGAAAATAAGAGCACAGAAAACGCAGTTTGTTGATGTATAATATAGGTTATATTCAAAATCTACAACTGGTTTTATAAATCCGCAATTTAAAGGGTGGATTGAGAAAGGATAACGATTGCTACACTGGACCCGCAGAGATAGCTGTTGGGATACTAACTTCGGCTCGAATTTTAATATCACGCCAGCTTACACCTGCTACCAGACATACATATTTTTCTCTCTTAAATATTTGGCCATATATAAACAATCCATGTGTTTCATTTTGCAGTTATCTATTATGCTTTGTCTGAAGAAGCCAGATGTTATAATCTAGCGAAAGCTTACAAAATAAAACTTTTGATTGTGTACGAACAAGACCATGTCTATTATTTCTATATTATAATGTAATGATTTATGTTGCTTTTACAATAACAGTGTAGGTAGGCCCTAACGATGACTTTTAGCCGATAGCCTCTGTGTGGAATTTGGTTTGAAAATAAGAGAACAGAAGACGTAGTTTGTTGATGTATAATATAGGTTATATTCAAAATCTTCAACTGGTTAAATTTCCGATCACAAAAAATTTATAAAATTTGAAATTTACAAAAATAATACCTTTTAATTACATTGAGTACAAATGTCGCAATATCACAAACTTCATATTTCTTTAAACAATAAATTGTATAAAGAATTCTTCTTATTATTCTTATAAGAGATTTGCCACAACAGCCTCAACGGGAAAAAAGTCGGGAAAAAATGTACCAACTCGACTCCTAATATTCTATGTTTGAACCGTTCGAACTGGTTCCAAATAATTCTTGAATATTTTTTCAAATTCAGACAGATTAATTTTCAACGTTTCAACCTGTAACTTAGAGCCATAGCTTGCTGTAGTTGTATTGGCCTGATATATCATGTCAGGTTTGCAACAGGATGCAATGATAATAAAGCCGTTGAAAAATTGTCCAAACAGGAAATTCCAATTATTTTTCATGTTTTATAATATCGTGTTGTCTGCATAACTGTGTTGCACTGACGAGGAGAGTGTTCATATCACAATTAAAGATAAATTGATGTGGAAATATTCATTAAATTTCAGAAAAGGCTAGCGTTTATTAGAACCAGTATTAAGATTAATCAGATGTGAAAAGTATATTTTACATTACCGGTGCATGATTTTTGAGGTGTAAGTTACAACAACAAAGTTATATTGCAAGTGTTTGCATATGGCAGGGGTGGGCAAACTTTTTTCTCCGCAGGCCAATCTGCGAATCTCTTGCGGGCCGCATTCAACTAAATTTACTAAATGTTATTTCCACACAAAAACACAATTATTATTTATGCAAATGTATTATTTGTTCCACAACGAAAGACGCCTCGAATACAAGTCGTACAAAAAAATGGTAAAAAGAATTATAAGCCACGAATTATAATCAAAAAAATACAGTATTCAAACTTAATGAGATGTGTGCACTGTGCAACTCCATCGTTATCATCCGCTTTGTGTCTGCAAAATCATATTTTAGTCTCGTTAAACACGCTTTTCTGTGCAAAAATGTTCGCGGGCCGCACAAAAAGACCTTGCGGGCCATAGTAACCCCTGGTATATGGGATGAATAACTTTCTTATATTTTCGTGACTATTTTTCAACACTTATGTATTGTTTAAAGATGTGAAGGTGAGGTTCACAATCTGCCTACTTTTCTCCCCCTACCTATAATCGTGACACA
Organism: Boltenia villosa; assembly: GCA_031471845.1. NCBI lineage: Eukaryota > Metazoa > Chordata > Ascidiacea > Stolidobranchia > Pyuridae > Boltenia > Boltenia villosa. The sequence goes on along the minus strand of JAUELA010013956.1, from coordinate 5,657 downwards.
GAGTTATCGTGAGGAACCGCCTACTACATGTATAAATTTTACAGCATTTCTCAATTGGCCTGATTAAAAATTGATCATGTCATTGATTGCAGTAGCGATTCGGTATTATTGTAAATTAGGAAATTTGAGATTAGAGTGACATCTGACAGGTATTTTATGGAATATATATTGGAATTATCAGCATCGATGTATCATAAGAATTTCATATTCAGTCAATTCGTTATTGCAAAGCTACTTGCTTAATAAGTTGCAGCAATTTTCTTTGTTACATCATAATGCTCTCTTGTTACAAAGGAAGTGATAGCTCGTGTAGCGTTGGTCTTTGTTGTTTAGAGTTTATCTGCTATGGGAGCGGAAGTTAATAATTTTTTGCAATGCTAAGTGTGGGTTGTGTTTTAAAAGTTTATTCAGTTATTAATAAACTTAACTCGTATGATATTAGTTGAATTAATTTGTTCATATACAGTACACTACCAATAATCCGGCAGCCACTGGACCTTAGGACTCTTGAATAATTGAGGTTTTTGTCCCATGACTATTCACATACTGTGTACAATGGTTCTCAACCTTTCTTGCTTAACCTCTTCCCTGCTGTTGAAATACAGTATGCCGGAAAAAATTTAACCATACCTTCATGTATATATGCGCAAGACTGATTCCCTTTCCACTTGGTGGTATTATGAAGATCAACATGTGGTCTGTCTCTTCAATAATAATAAGGGCCAATAAATAAGAAGGAATGCCTGTTTGCTGTCGGAAGTGTGGGCATACAGCTGATTCTGGGTACAACGCCTTCATAACATAAACGGCTAACCCGGGAAATCTGAAGGAACCGGAATATCAGTCGCCGGATTATTGGTAGTGTACTGTACTTCAGAAATTAACCCTGTAACTCAGGGGTGTGAGAAAGCATTTCAAGAGGTGCGAGAGAGAGTTAACATTTCGTTTTTTGTATTATATATTAAAAAATAATTTAAAAAATTCACCTTCTTTATCCCAAAAATTTTTTTACTTTTGTAGGGGTGTGAGGGCATATTCAATTTATTTAGGGGTGGAGCATAAAAAAGGTTGGGAACCCAACCCCTGCTGTAACTGAACTAAGATTTAACGAAATACAAGAGCCTACATTTATGATGTCTATAAACTGAGCCTACTAAATTATATTAAGCCTTCTATGCATATGTCTGTTTGTATGTTGTCTTTCGTATTAGTACACTTGACCAAAACCTCAGCTCAGATTTATTTGTACCCTAACCCATTAGGAGCAAATTGCCGTCTGATCGATCTGTACATGAGATTCTCTTTAACCGGAATAGAGGCATTCACCAAGAATCATAGAAAAAAAAAGAATCATAGGAGACTAATAATCAAACTTTATTTTCCTATATTTCAGATTTTTAAATTTTAAAAAGTTAGGCTTATAACTATTTGGCTGCTGAGTGATATATTCAAAAATGTCTGAGAAAGTGGCGAAAAAGAGGAGTATTCCAAACGAGGATGGGGAGGAAGAGAATTTCACAGAAGGATCAGAGAAGAAATACATGAAGAAGATGACGGGCAAGGATGGAAGGAACTCAATCAGAATTGCTTTGTATAGTCCAGCAAAACTCGCGGATCCTGAAGGTAAATTAATGATAAGAGCTTTTGTAATCAGATGTCCACTAGTGCTGTGTAGTTGGAAGCAGGGTTGCGGAGTCGGGAGGTATAAGGTCCGACTCCGACTCCTAGTATTCCTAACATGCCGACTTCGACTTCTAGAATTCTTACAGTTCCGACTCTGACTCCAGACTCCGACTCAACATAATTATGATCAAGTTAAGACTGTCAATAAAGGCAAAGTAGCAGCTAACTAAAATTATTCTAATAAAAAATTATTTCATCATTTTCACTTGACACATGTCAGGGTTTTGATTCTTAATAAATTAATAAAGTTAGATTATAAATATTTATTGATGATAAAAATACATTCCATTAAAAAATTCTGTCTCCTAGCATTCTTAGGAGTCCGATTTCTACTCCGACTTCGCAACCATGGTTGGAAGTGAATTCATTGCTAGAGGAGTCGGTAAAAATGGACCGACTCCGACTCCTGTTTTTTATGATGTACTTTATATCGGTTCAGCTAAAGCGCCTAATAGGAGAGAAATTGAGCTTAAAAAGTAGCTGGATGATTCACTTGGTAGTGATGGAATGTCATTCTGTGTTAATATAAGCAAAGTTTATTTTATATTATTATTTAAACAGGCGCTTGAATCTAGACATACGATTTATCTCAAGTTATAATATTGCAATTTTGAAACACTCCCTTATTTGCTCCGGACAATTACCCCCAAATATACCAAATACCCAGACCAAGAGGTTGGGTTAGGTTTTCACAAATTCAAGTCAGAATATATATTTCTATTCATTTCCAGGCAGCGCACATCTGGGGGCGTACAAAAGGGTGACGAAAGAAGAAGCAAAAACAATGAAACCCCCACAACGTCCTGTCCGGGTCTACGCTGACGGGATTTACGACATGTTTCATTCTGGACACGCGAGGGCGCTCATGCAAGCAAAGACTCTGTTCCCCCATACTTACTTGATTGTTGGAGTTTGCAGCGACGAGTTGACGCACCAGTGAGTTGGTCAATATGTTATCATTCAATCTTAACTTTCAATTTATAACAGGCTGTCCGGTGGCCGAACGGGTAAAGCCGCCGGCTGGTCATCGATGCTCACCTAGAGGTTCTGGGTTTAAATCTCGGCTTCACCTGCACAGATTTATTCAGCACCTGCACTATACAATGTTGCATGCTTGTTGATCACCTCACTTCATTATATGCCGTGTTCAGTGTTCACCCTTGAGCCTAGCTGTGAGTAAGTGACTGGGAACGCTGAACTCCTCGCCGTTACAGAAGGTTCATGTAACCTTGGCCACGGCTTTCCTCCGTTATCTAAGTAAAGCAAGCTCGCAAGCCGGCGTGGTCGCATCATGCGTCCATGTATAAGCCCGCTACGGCTTTCTGTGAATCCGAGGGTAAATATGATATATCAATCAATCAAAAAAATCAAGTCATCTGAAATTTTATTTTTCAAGTCATTTCTCGTGATAAAAACAAGAGCGAATGCGACAGATTTAATCATCTTAAAATCTAAAACCAGAAATCAAATGGGAAATGAAACACTGAACTAGGCGGTTGTCTTCGACCTGTCACTACCAACATAGAAATCCATATTGGCCAGCATTATGTATGAATAAATCCAAAGCTCCTGAAAATATTGATTGCAGAACTAAGAGTGACAGTATTAGTTGAAAAAGTGACACCAATCATGGAAAAAGCCTATAAAAGATTGATATAAAATTGGCATTTGTGATAAACTTCAGCAAATAATTCAAGTTTCCAAGGGTTAGAGTTGGAGTTAGTGTAAGTGTAAGTATCATACCTGTGAGCCTCTGGAGACGAAAAGCAATATTCAGGACAGTTAAAAATGTAAAGAAAAATATTATCCATATGGCATACATATGTGATCAGTGATAAAAAAAGATCTATGTAGTGTAAAATATGCACTGAAAGGATCGTTGGAAATGAACAAGTTTTTAATGAAAAATATCGGGTTTGAATTTTTATTGATAGCCTTCTAAACTTCAGCATAACTTGGCTTTTATTATTTTAAGAATGCAGTGAAATATTTCACTGTTAAAAAATGTATGAAACTCCTATAAGGCTTGATAAGACTTAAATGAGGCAAAATCCAGATAAATTGCATAAATGTATAAGGTATGAAGTATTTAGATTAATTTTATGGTTTGGGTTGGAATAAGGTTAAGGGCCTCGGTCAGTTACAATTTATCACATTTACCAATAATTGTGCATTTTGTTCATATTGCTTTAGCAAACTTCCACACCACATAGCCTAAATGGCCTTAGTAGATGAAGTCTTTAACATATCAAAACAACAATAATACAAAGCATTGGAAATATTGTCATTGTGTCGCATATTTTTTATGCAGGCCAAATTAAAGACTGTGGGGCCCATGGGACTACTCTTAGTTTAATAAATCTTCCAATAAGTTCAAAATAAGCTGAATTAGGTTGAATTTTATTAAGGATAATGTATTGTGAGGTTTATTAAGTCTGAGACTATGGTTCCTGCCTGTACTGCAGTTACATAAATGATCAACCGATGAATTGCAACAAAACTTTATTGCAGAATATAATCCAGTTCAGGTTAAATGAAAAAGTATAAAATCCTAGCCAGCACAACAACTATCTAGCATATTATTGTAATTTTCTGTAAGAAATAAAACAAACATGAAACTATTCTCGTTACTGGTTATTGCATAAACAAAGTTTATTATTATAATAAAAAATCATTACATTTTTCAGCATTCAATTTTGTCCCATTTGTGGCCAGACAGTTTGCCAACTGACGTTTGACCGAACCGACTTTCAGCCGACAATTGGTCCTGTCTGGGAGCAGCGTCTTTTATGTTAAACAATTTTTTTCAACAATATGATGGATATTCAGCGTCTATTTCTCAATTTCAGATTGAAAGGTCGAACTGTTATGACAGAATGGGAGAGATATGAAGCAGTCCGTCATTGTCGATATGTCGACGAAGTTGTCCGCGACGCTCCTTGGACCCTTTCGCCAGATTTTCTTGAGAAACACAGGATTGATTTTGTCGCTCATGATGACATTCCGTACACTTCAGGTGAGAAGAAGTACATTCCTCAAGTTCTGTTGAAGCAGTTCTTCCCAACCTTTTTCAGTTCGCGACCCACTTTTATTGCCATTTTTTTGTGCGACCCACAATGAGATATTAATATGTGAGAAAGGAAACAATGTATCCACATGCAATTTACTATTAATGCGAAACTTGAGCTTGCATGTTGGATATCGGATATTTGTTACATTGTTGCATAATTGTTACGTAATGACAATGCAACAGTTTTCCGATCTAATCGAAAACTGTAACATTTAGAAATGCTTCGCGGCCCACCTGAAATAGCTTCGGTGGGTCGCGACGCACTGGTTGGGAAGCAGTGATTTAGAATCTCAAGAGAAGGTTGTCTGACATAATATCGCATGATTGAATGCTGCAGCAGATATGAGAATTCAATTATCCAACATTAAACCAAATTTTCAGAATATACTGGATTTTAAGAACAAGATGCATTCTTCCCATTAGATTGTGTTATTTTTGTTGAATCATGTGCAAATTAATACATAAATTATACTTTTTCAGTTGAATTTTTACATGTTTTTTAATATAAACTTTAAATAAATAACGTCTCGCTTCACCCGACAATCTGTGGGTTTTTCAATGAAGGTTGTGGTTCCTCAGATTTTTAAATAATGTCGAAGGGTTCTGTGGCAGAAATAATTTGGGAACCACTAGTATAGATGTTCAGTGATGATACAATAACTTTTTCTCCAGGATCCTCATCCGGGGATGTCTACAAGCACATCAAGGAAGCGGGGATGTTCTGTCCGACTCAGAGAACTGAAGGAATCTCAACATCAGATGTCATCACTCGGATTGTCAAGGTGATTTTCAAATAGACAGAATTTTATTTTTCATCATTAAAAATCAAAAAAATAAATAGGTTAAAACCAGGGCTGTGGAGTCGGAGTCGGAGCAAATTTGACAGGAGTCGGAGTCTGGAAAA
>JAUELA010013845.1:0-11863 GCA_031471845.1 Boltenia villosa | reverse complement strand
GTCCAAATTTTACCTCATGATGGAAGATGACGTCATTGCTACGAGAGATTATATGACGAAATTATTGAAGGTTGGTTCGGAATTGTTGAAATAGAAAATGGATGTTGCAGGGAAAACCTCTAACAAATACTAAACAAATGTAGATAGATAGATAGATAGAATTTTTATTTTTCGTCATTTTGAAAAACAAAATTTCGAAAACAGTGGTCAGTATAGAAAAATATGACATGACACTAAAATCAGCTGAATGGTTTATGATATTGCAAGATGCAATGTAGTGACAACCATGACTATTTATTACAAATGTTAAAATAGATGAACAAAAAAATTATATAAGGTGTGCTAGATGAGTAGGCAAATAAAACCAGACGTTGGGGAAAACTTGTATCCCAAACTTTAATGCCAACCGAGTAGGGCTGGAGGTTTTTGTATACCAGCTTATCCTAGTGGGTCAAATAACGATTCATAAATAAACATTGAATATTGTAATAGCTGTACCCTTAAAATGTTCACGTACAAATTTGGGTAAACTTGCACTTGTCACAGCTACACTCTAAATCACTTGTTCAATTCACACTGTTAGGGTTAGTTATTAATCAGATAGTTGACGTACCGTTGTTAGGCTGGAGAGAAAAGATGTCACTGGGCGGTGACATCTGGAAGATCACCCAAATTTGAGCCTCAAGCAACGTGATAAAATATGTGGCTGATATGTCCGTCAAAACCTGTCGTTGCTGTTGTTTGAGAGTGTATTCAACTACTATGGTCATTTAGCTCATGTTGTAGGTGAAAAATTGCCATGGCAACAGTGGTTATCTGACTGAAGAGTACCGTGGTTTAAAAGTATAATATATATTACTCACTAAGGGGAGGGGGAGGGACTCAAATCGAAAACGGGTTTAATTCAGTTGATTGAATGGATGGCCTAAAATCGCTCGCAATGATTTTCGGATATTGTGACGCAGTAGTTCGCGTCAGGAATTGTTCATTTCATTGGTTAAATCACAGATCTAATCACAGGAATTTGGAGGTTCGGGGGTATATCATATATGCGCCTGAGATAAATTGAAACAAAAGCTTCTCCACCAGCTGCAATTACGTCTTGCAAGTAATTTTTCGAAATTTGGATTCGGATTTTAACTTTAACTGCATGATTCATCCTATTACGTTCTTTCTCTGATTCGATATTTGAATGAGCTCACAATGTTGACCGCCATTCCAAGTGCGACCTGAACTTGACTTATTTGTCGAGATAGTTCACCTATGACCTTTCCAAACTGGAAACTTTTGGATATGTAATGTCACAATTATAAATATTCATTTCGAATGAGAAAATGACCAAAATAGACTCCGTGGTTTGAAATATCACTTTATGCACACTGTCTTAACCACTGGCTGACAGCTGGGACAGTTGACACCTGGCCTTTTTATGACATCATCAATTTTTTATGCAATGATAATTCAAGCCAATATACAAAAAATTTAATTAACCCAGACTACATCCGGGGGTGTAAAACGTCATTTTTTTGATCACTATGATGCAATAATATTTTTTTTATTAATTATGATGAAAAGAAACTCAGGCCAATGAAATGCCTATCTATAAAAACACAGGGGTGTATATATTCTGCCTGCCCCAGGCTACATCACGGGGTATAAACAGGCTGAACCCATACCTATCAACCTCTAGAGGTGGAAAACAGGCATCCCTAATTTACGGAAATCGGGAAAGCGTGAATCGAAACACTAATTTACGGAAGCTGCGGGAAAGCGGGAAACTAACAATTCTAATTTAATCCTAATTGCTAGTTTCCCGCTTTCCCCCACCTTCCGTAAATCAGTGTTTCGATTCCCGTTTTCCCGTCTTCCCTAAATTAGGAAAAAACGTATGAAATACGGGCATGACGCAAAGGTTGTCAGGTGTGGACTGTTCCACACTCATTTCGTAATGTTATTGACATTAAATTCTTACTCCTTCTTGATTCTAATTAAATCATCGAATCGTAGACTCCGAAGTCGAATGTCAATCTAATTACGGGTCAGGCGGAATGCGACGACCTAATTATATAGAGTAATGTCTGAATCGCGATGAACTGAATGACCTGAGACATTACGCCACAATTATGGGTTTAATTTGCTAAAAACTCTAATTCGGGCCTATGAATTTTGACCACAATTATGGGCCATAAATTAGAAGTAATAATCAAGACAAGACATATAATTGGAATAGTTCGCAATTTGAAAGGGAGACCCTAATTTACGGAGTTACGGATTTACGGATTTTGCTCACTAATTTACGGATTTACGGAGTGATTTTTACGGATTCCCTAAGTTACGGACCGACAGACTAATTTAATATCTAGATATCTATTACCTGAGCCTACCCTAACCCTCCTCCCTAACTAATACTGAATTACCTAATACTAATTTGTATTAAGATGAAACAAAATCCATGACTCCGAAAATGAGGTTTACCCATTTGAAAATATATCTGTAAATTTTGAGCAATTATAACTTCCTCAGATACAGAACATCATAGGATGATTTCTGTATCGTGAAATATCACAAGTCGGTCATATTAAATTCCACAATTCAATTCAATGCCAATATGCCCACGACCAGCCTGCTTCGTGTGGGATGGTTGCCCTCACCTCGGCAGTGCTGGCTGGAAAGATCCCAAAATTTTCAATAATAAACTTGAACAAAGTTGGCTCTAATTGTAGCTCAGATGATTTGAAACGTCTAAAATTTAAAATTTAGTAAATTGAAACACTAAAGAACATACAATCTCTCGAGCTGTCCCTTCATATCTTAATTTATAATTAATTAAATCCTGGGCAAAGCAGTCATAGAATGTGACGATAACGTTTTAAGTTTTTTTTATCAAGTATTTGTGTGGCATTCATCATTTTGTGATTACTACCCACGGTTCATCGACATATTCGCACCAGACATCCAGAAGGGGTCGACATCAGAATACCAGTAAAATGTTGCTAAAGTTGTTTTTTTACTTTATATATATAACTGTTTCTCCATTCTCATATTTCACATTGTAATTAATAATCTTGGTTGTCACTGCATTGCGTCTTCCAATGTTATCAACCAGTGCTTCTCAACCCTTTTCAACTCGCGGCCCACTTTTACTGACATTTTTTTGGAGGCTCACTATAAGATATTGTGGCAAAATGACAACGGAAAAAATTGAAATATATTTGTGAGAAATAAATGAAATATTAACAACACATTCAATTTACTGTTAAAATGCTACTCAATGATAATCAACACGCGTTAATAGAAGTATTCGCTTTTTGTACTGTAACATTTTGGCCTGCTTCGCGGCCCATCTGAAATAGCTTCCCACCTATTGAGAAGCGCTGTTATAAACCATTCAGTTGGTTTTAGTGCCATGCCATATTTTTCTACTGACCGCTGTTTTCAAAAATGTTGTGTTTTGAAATGACCAAAAAAAAATTTATCTATTTGCTGACTTATTTGTGTATTCCTAACCCTAATTAAATAATTAATCAATTATATATTGTCTGTTACCATGTTTGGACTTGAATGACTGGCGCTATAATATCGGCGCGGAAACTTCTCACCACTACCACATACCTTCGACAAATGGCCTAAAATATAACTTTTACAATTATTTCAATTCTTTCAGGTGGTCGCCAATAAAGAACGCACACCATGGATTTATATCTCATTCTGTGGCTTGGGCGCCATTGGGAAACTATTCCGAAGAAGAACATTGCCTTCTTATGCATCTTTTCTGCATACTTTTTGGAATGCAAAGCCATTGGATTGGCTCCAGAATGACTTCGCTCGTTCCCGAGTCTGCAGCTACGATGAACCGGAAAAAACTTGTTTTAAGCGATTGAAATCAATTCTTCCCGAGAATCAGCCTTCCCTGTTTCAACACGTGGGAAAGTAAGTATTCTATCTTTTATGCCTTCTTGTGGAATCGAAGTCGTGGAGTTGGAAGAAATCGGAGTGAAGTCAGAGTCGGAAAAAAATGTACCGGCATTACTCTTTTACCTTTGTTCCTTCAATCGCAATAACTAGGGATGGGCACTTCGATTCGAATCTTCGAATCCCAATCGAATCGCCTGTGATTCGAATCGGAAAAAGTAATTTTACGAATCTATTCGATTCGACAGAAAAGATTCCGATTCGATTTCAATCTTTTAAGATTCGAAAATGCCCATCCATAGCAATAAACTTTTACCCCTTCAGCTTCAAGCAAGCTATATGAAGCAGCTGGCGTAAATCACAGCTTACATTGTAGTTATCTCCTACATGAGAGAGTTTGGCTATATTTGATAATAATTTTACCTCGAAATAAGGCTTGAAAATATTTTTTAAACTGAAGTAAAAATAGTTTATGTTAATCATTCAGATAATTGAAGATCAATGAATCAATCGTCATAATATACAATATACATCGAAGACGCATCTTAGTTTGACCGCAGCGACATAGTAACTAAAGGCTGGAATACACGTACGCGGTAAACGCACGCGTTTTTTGGTTTGTTTCATTACAACCGCGCGGATACGTATGGAATCAAATTACGCGCGGCTATATCAAAACAAACCAAGAACGCGTGAGTTTACCGCGTACGTGTATTTTAGCCTTAAGTGTAATTCTATTCGCGCAAAGATATGCGAAATTTCAAATTTTATCATTATATTTCATCATTACAGATACATGTTAAGGATCGTTGTGTCGCCCTAGGCTATCTTCCAAGATTAATACAATCATACAATCTGCAATAGGGCTTTCGAAATCCTGTCAAGTGCAGTAGATATATATCTTAGCATCGAATACGTCAGAACAAACCGTCATTCTTTATTTTATTAACCTATTATGAGTTTTTAGTTCGTGCCAACATCATCATCTTTTCGCTGTAATCACAATACTTTATCAACATACGGGTAGGGTTGTTAATTTCCGTCATTTTCAAAAAGGGTTAACTGGTTCAAAATCTTACTAGTCAGCAGTAATTTTATACTTTTAATAGTGGATATTTTAATGGTGATATTTATTTAGATACTACTTCGGATCAGACCAAATTATTTATTTTTTATTGTATTGTTCTAAATTGACGAAACAAAACAATTTTTAAACTTTTCAAACGCAAAACTGATGCTCATATGACGAGTTTGTAATACCAAGACATTTAGTGTTGATTCGGGACACGCAGCGACACTATATTACTGTCCTACTTTTAATTATCGTTTTAAATGTAGCAGCAGTTGAATTTGGTTAAAATTTTATGCACGGTTACCTAACGAGTTCAACAGCTAAGATTAACCGTTGAACATTTAACAGCCTTACACACGGGACCGCGATGGAAAAGCCAAATAGAATATCATTACGTGCCAAGTTTGGTCTTACGTGTCGAATTTAAAGCCTTAAGGGATAAAACGTGGCAATGCAGAGTTTATTTTGTTGACTTATTAGGGAATTAAAGTTGAAATAATTTTTCAGCCATATTATTTTCATGAAACAATATACAGTCGACTATCATTAATCCGAAAACCGATATTCCGGTTCCATCAGTTTGCCGGCTAAATTTTGGAAAGCAGTTTCAAATTTCCCGGTTAGCGTGCAACTGTTTTCGGGAGGCGCCATTAATGTTTTGATGGCGTTGTACCCAGAATCAGCTATTTGCCCACACTTCCGACAGCGAAAATTCTTATTTATTTTTCATATATACGCTATATACGTCAAGAGCAAGGTACGGTAAACCTTTTTTCGCTTCAAGAACACGGAAACGGTATAGCAAAAAAGGTTGAAAACCACTGATTTACAGCATATAAATAGTCGGGGGACAAAAAACTCAATAATCCGGAAATTTCGGCAGTCCTAAGGTCCTGTGATTGCCGGATTATTGGTAGTCGACTGTAGTAAAAATTTCGCATCGATTTTTCGGGTTTATTTAAGTAGCGAAGCGAATGACGATTTTCTCAGGACTCTTGGCGTCTTATTTCGGTGTTTTTTCATACTAAATTATGTTTTTTTTACAGGTTTTCTTCGCTGCCCGGCAAAATACAGAAACTGAGAGATGGGAAATTCAAACATTAACGAAATGTAAATGACAACTTGCTGTAAATTTGCGACACATAGAGCTTTCTTCTTAAGCGGCCAGTGGTCGGAGGCAATCCATTTCACGCGGGATGAAAAACTGCTAAATTTTTCACAAAAAGTGATAAATAGGGGCATTCGTAGCTTTTAGATAAAACTGAACTATAATATACGAATATATATTCCTATATTTTATTCACATATCATATGGATAAAGGTGAGAATGTTACGGTACAAGGTATGTCTTGCCAATTGCACACGGAAAATGTTTGACAACATTTTTAATCATTGTCTCAAATTAGATTTGCATAGGACACATAGGAAAAACTAGAAATGCTTTATATTTTATCCACTGTTGATATTTATCAATTTTTTTCCCTTTTTGGTGCCCGTTTAATTATCGACGCTAGGTTGATGCTCAAATACTTATGGGTCGCAAAGATGAATTTTTTCCATTTCCATTTCCTTCCAAAAAATAGTCTTTGAGCTCAAGAAAATGTTTCCCACAATTCCTGGAAATCTCTATTCCGATTTTCAATGTTTCCTGTTAAATTGCGTTCAGCAGAGAACTACCACCCCTTACCCTTACGTACTAATATACGTACGTACCAATAATATGCGAACTAATTAACTAAACACCCTGAAAAGAAGATCTTCTTTATCTAGATGCTGCTCCGTTCCTTTCAAAGTATTTGAACCGTACAATAATAACAAGTGCAATATTTTTGTTACCTTTTAATCGTAAATAGTGATTTTATTTCCCTGTTCAACTATTTCCTGTATTGTATCTGTGGAAAACAAATGCACTACGCTACGATAGGTTGCATTTCGAATTGATGTTAAAGCGGGGTCACCAGGAAAAGAGGAATCGTAGATCGCGTTATGGGCGAATTAATAGTGTTATAACGGGGTTGACTATTTCAATTATGCTACTTTGTGGAATCAAGTAACCCCTGCTATATATGCTGCATTTGTTTTGTTTTCTTCCAATTTCAATCAACATACCCAATTGTGCATCAAATCACACGCACGCGCCAACCTCACGCGTTTTAAGTTTGTCTTGATATAGCCGTGCGGAAGCCGACAAGCATAAAACGCGTGAGTTTGGCGCGTGCGTGTATTCCAACCTTAACTGAGAAACATACAATGAAATGACCCAATCCATAATATTGCTATTATATTTTTGTATTTAACTTTATGTTGTTGCTTATTATTTTGAAAACCAGAGATAAATGATATCAAAGGTTTCATTATCTCTGCCTAATCATTGCATTATACCTGCCATTTTATTACACATTTGAGAATTTTTTTCTTGTTGGGTACATGAATACCTGGGATAATACTCGTTCGATTGTCGTTTTCAAATATGCTTTGTCTATGCAAGTAAAAAATTCGACTGGAAACGAGGATATGGACGACATATACATTATAGAAGAAGAAATTATAGTTTGACTCTGACATTGCAGATAGCAATTGAATAATACTTTACAAATCTCCGTACAGGAAGCAGGAAGTTTGGATTGCATCGATAATTCTATTTCGAGAGTTTTAAGAGATAATAAAATATATTTATTTGATGATCTACTGTTGTTTTTTCGTACTCAGTGGAAAGTGATAGATTTGTTCAAGTACCTCATAATAATGAAGCATTTTGCATCTCCAACATGGTACAGTAATAGCTGACGGAATAATAGATATAGCCCAAGGAGTAAATGAATTCTAAAAATTGTGACCATATCCAGACATTAACCAACATTCAAAGATTTCTCAGGGTTAGGTTTAGGGACACACAAAGAAAAAATATATAAGACATAATTTTTTGAATGTTGGCTAAATGTCCTCTCTGCAAATGATGGCGAAATGTCCGTTGGCTGAATGTCCCGGATTCATCCAGGGTAGAAGCACTGTCAAGGCTAATGAGAGCGCTGCTCAATCAAATCTGTCCGAAAATTACTTATTTCTTGCTATATATTTATTTGATGATCTATTGTTTTTCTTTGTACCTATTGGAAAGTGTTAGATTTGTTCAAGTCCCTCTTAATCATGAAGCATTTTACATCTCCAACGGGTGTTCAGGTTGGATAATAGTATCAGGACTAAATTTATAAAAACAGAAGCTGACAAGCCCAGTAATAGCTGACCAAATAATAGATATAACTCAAAGAAAGGTATAAATATATTCTGAAAAACTGTAATCATATCCAGGGAGGTATCCGGATATTCAGCCAACGGACATTTCGCCATCATTTGCAGTGGGAACATTTCGCCAACATCCAAAAAATTATTTCTCAGGGTTAGGTTTAGGGACACACAAAGAAAATATATATATAAGATGTAATTTTTCGAATGTTGGCAAAATGTCCTCTCTGCAAATGATGGCGAAATGTCCGTTGGCTGAATGTCCCGGATTCATCCAGGGGAGAAGCACTGTCGAGGCTAATGAGAGCGCTGCTCAATCAAATCTGTCCGAAAATTACTTATTTCTTGCTTATGTCTTACAACTATCTGTTGATGGGATTTGGTTTTCTGAATGAAATTGTACGGAGATCTATCCATGAAGCATCACAAACTTTAGTGTATATTTCAATCTGGATCTAAACAACATAAACAAATGCAACGCCATTGTCAAGTTGATAAAAGGTGAAAGAGTAAAATTGGAAATTTTCTCCAAAGTACTCAAAAATACTACCTTGGGTGAAAGATCCTCATCATTGGATCAACTTTACTTACACTCGCGTTAACGGACCCAGTGACAATCACCCCACACTAGGTGGAATGAATGATGTGCTAAAAATCAGGTGAAAGCAGTGACCTTTTAGATAAGTACCACTGTGGACAACAACTGTGTACAGATAAAAACCTGAAATACCATCTTTCAGTCAGTAGAGAAACTCTTGCACTTCGTCTGATTCTCCAATTTTCGGGGAATTTTTCTGCGGGTCAAGATTTCCTTTACAGACACAGACACGAACATGTACGGCGCTATTAAGAGATTTATCTCAATTTTGCGCGGTCCATTTTCCTACTGCTCTGACAAACTTTCACACACAATATTGCCTAATTGACCTTGGATGTCTATTGGTTTTACAACATCACTTGTCCTCCAATGTATGGCTTAACCATCCAATGGGCTCTCTTTTCTAATTTCTTTCACCAATTGATTTGAATCACACAAGAAGCGAAAAACGGCGCATAAGTTTGTTAGGACCAGCTGCTTGATTAAAATCCTGACTTGCCTGACTGCAGGGTTACCAACATTTTTATTATCGCATTTCAAAGATTGACTGGCCGAAATCTGAATGTATTCTAATATTGTATTGGTTAGGGTTAGGTTAGGAGGAGGGTTAGGGTGTTACATATTTATTTTTTTGCATTTTATTTTCACTCTTTTTTGAATGGGGGAACACTACAGCAAAAGTCATGCCGGTCAGGATTTTTTATCAAACCCGTTAGGACACGACGGGCTTCATGCTGACCCAGCTAGCGGTTAGTTTGGACTCAGGGTGAATGTTAGGATTATAAGAAGACTAGACTACCCGTGACCTATTGGGTCAACCAGTTTCTAAAACGGCTTCGGTAAGCTGTGGTGGGCCAAAGTTCCTCGGCTCCCTATTGGTTGTTAAAATTTCCATTTTATTTTCAAAGGTCTTGATAAACCGACGATTTCGGGATCTTAGCGAGAACTTGGATATTAGGAAGCAGTTGCTGGATGTCAAGAGATCCGGACAGAGAGTTATAGCGTTGATATCAAACAGAGTACTTGCAAAAGAGGTTTTAGATGAAGCGATGATCTGCGAAATGACCGGTCGGGGTTGGGCATGGATTCTGTGGAACGACATCGTGGATGATGTAGTGATAGAGGAAGGATATTCATCAAGTGGCAAGCTATGCTTTAATGTGTTCGTGACCCTGGATATTGAGATTAAAGTCAGGACTGGAAATTTCATATTTTGATAGAATTAGAGGAAAGATGATGATGTTGAATATATTTGGGTCAAATATTTGTTTTATATCAGGGTGGTCCAACTACGGGCCTGCGGGCGACTTATTGCCCTCCGAATGATTTTTAATGGCCCGTTAGCGCTGATAATGATATATTGTATTTTTTTTTTTATATGATTTAAACATCTTAGAGGTAAAAACACCTCAACATCTAACGCCAGAAATCAAATGGGAAATGAAACACTAGTCTAGGCGCTTGACTACGACGTGACACTACCAACATATAAATATTGAGACTGGTAAAAAAAGTATCGACCCAGACATCCCATTAACAGACTAGAATATGAGCAGCATTATGTATGAATAAATACAAAGCCTCCGAAACTAATGATTGCAAGAGTTTCAGTATTGGTTGAAAAATCACACGAATCACGAAAAAAAACTAGCAAAGTAATATAAAAAATTTAGTTTTCATTTGTGGCCCTCGACTCTGTATGTTTAGTGCTGAAGTGGCCAGCAATGTCAAACAAGTTGGACTACCCTGTTTTATATCGATAATTGTCACAGATAACCAAGCCCTGCCATATATCCCTGGTCTTCTCGGGTTGAGGACTTCGTACAGTAGTGGAGGACTCTTTGATGAATTTGTGGAAGAGTATAAGAGGAGGAATCCAAGGCAATTTCCAAATACAGAACAGTTGAAATACGTTGATGCAGTGCTTGCTGTGGCGTACGGTATATCGTCCATGCTCAGAATGGATAGCTCAGGTATGGTTTTAGTACAACTGCGCGGGACAATTGCCCCCGACAACTACCCCCTGACAACTACCCCTGGACAATTGCCCTCCGAAAGTTGTCCCTCGCCTCTGAAGATTGCCCCCGGACAATTGCCCCGCGAATTACGGCGCCGGCGCAATTACTAGATTGTGACCGTCCATTGTTTTTTTCTTTCGACCACATTCCTAAACCTACCCTCAGCCATAATCCTAACCCTACATTAACACTAACGCTAACAATTGGAAGAACGAATAATCACATATGTCAAACATGCTGCTAATGAAAAATAAATTGATTTGTAGCTAAACTTGATATATTCCGCTATATGTAAAATATGAATCCCGGACATTTCCCTATCATTTGTGACGTCATAACACAGGGGACATTTTGCCAACATTCAAAAAAAAATCTTTATGTGTCACGAACATTAACCCTAAATCCAACCCTAACTGTAAAATATTATTTTTTGAATGTTGGCGAAATGTTCGATTACCGTAAAATATATCACATTTAACGGTAATTATGTATTATTACCGATAAATAACTCTTACCACTTTTCCGGGGGCAGTTGTCCTAGAACCACTGGGTAAATATATGATGTGATCCAACCTTCCTCTAAGTCTAATGGGACAAACATTGATTTAAAATAACTTTTGACAAGACGGAAGGTAAGTATTTTTTATCATTAAAAACCTAGATTAGCGTTATTTCAATTTGCGATTTTGTTAACTGTTTAACTTATTAATAGTGTTAAAAGTATCATACATTATTTCCTTATTTGTGACGCCTTGTAATACATCACATAATGATAAAAAATTGATGACATGACAAAACCATTAGACTCTAAAAGTAATTATTTTTCAGATATAACGAAAGATCTGCTTCATAATATATTGTCACCAAATCTGAATAATACGAGCATGCAAGGAGTGGCCAATGATATTAGGTTTGATGTGGAAAAGCGAGTTGCAGTTTACCCGATCCAGTTCGATATTTTGAATACAGATAAATATGGAAAATGGATAAAGATAGGTTGGTTTTAAATGAAAAAAAAAA
>JAUELA010013735.1:0-11864 GCA_031471845.1 Boltenia villosa | reverse complement strand
ATTCTGACATATACGGTATGCGTCCCCTACCCATCAGGCAATTAATTCGTAATTTCGCTTCTTCATATCATCAATTAATGAAACTTGTGCGATACTGACGGCCTAACTTAATCAAGTCATGGTCCTTTCGTAAATCTTCACCTGAAGCTTTCTTCCTGCCAATATCGTTGGCCCTCTAGTGGAATGTAAACAAAGAAATTCATCTATCCGGACATTTGGCCAACGGACATTTGACCAATGGACATTTGATCAACGGACATATGGCCAATATTTGCAGGGGTGGAGATTTGGCCAAAATCATAGAGTTGGGGTTATGGTTAGGGTCTCGGTCAGTGTTCGCTTCGTTTATGGTTAGGATGTTAAGGTTTAATTTTTTGAAAAAATATCGACATTTTTTTTCGATTTATTTTTCGACATAAAAAATATATAAAAAAGGTTGGCCAAATGTTCCATTCTGCGATTATTGGCCAAATGGCTGTTGGCCAATTGTCCTAATGTCCGTTGGCCAAATGTATGGGATTTATATTGGCTATATTATACTTACTAAGTTTACCAAACTATCAATAAAAAATCAAATCAGACACTTTTATATTGAAAACCCTTACAATAAAATTTCCAATGCTTCTTTTATGTAATATTAATCCGTGTATGTGAAATATTATCCTATATTTATCTATGTATTCATTTCAAATTTTGATTAGTTTATAAAGTTTCACAAAAGATCATTTCTACGCGAAATTCATGAAAACGAAAATCGATAGAATAGAATTTGAGGTCGATTTTCTGAAACGCAGTCAACCGTGAAGCATGGCTGTTTCGAGTCTAACGAACATGCAGCAAAGAGCTGAGAATTTCTTTTTCTCGTTGATACCGTAACGTGCCAAGGTTTGTAAATTTTTCATTTTTATTTTCAGTATTCAGGAGTGTAAGAATGTCCCAAAGTAGTAATTTTCAATGTAGTTTTGTCCAGTATGAAATTGTGTATTTAAAAAGGATGTAATTCTATGAATTGTGGTAAAATAAACGTAATAAGGCCCGTTGATTAACAGTAACTTGAACAAAAGGCAATGTTTTAGCCGAATATCTATGATAATTAATTAATTCTT
Organism: Boltenia villosa; assembly: GCA_031471845.1. Taxonomy (NCBI): domain Eukaryota; kingdom Metazoa; phylum Chordata; class Ascidiacea; order Stolidobranchia; family Pyuridae; genus Boltenia; species Boltenia villosa. Next base: position 10,758 of record JAUELA010013735.1, on the reverse strand, counting down.
ACTCTCAACAGATGGGAGGTGGTGTCACCGTTAAAGATGTTGATCAACAACAGTTTGTGAGACAGTTGGCAGCTTTTCTTAAAAAGTGAGTTTGTTCCATTCATGAAAGATGTGTATGTCGGTGATATAATTGACGATTTTTCGCTTGATTTCGGTTTATTATTTGAGATCAAAAATATTTATGGGTAAAACTCCAGTGATCAGCTCCGACTGCTATAGACGCTACGTCTCCGCTATAAATCACAGATAATATGTAGGATAACATAGGTTAGGGAAAATATATAACAATCCGAATTTGTGAAAAAAAGGAAAGTTTTTAAGATGTGTCATACCAAAAATAGATAAAATACGTTAAACTTCGACTTGTCCCCATTACACTATAAATCAAATGTTCATACTGTTAGGGTTAGTTAATAATCAGATAGTTGGCGTACCATTGTTAGGCTGGAGAGAATAGATATCACTGAGAGGTAAGATCTGGAATATCACCTAAAAATCTACAAGCCTTTAATTTGGAAATTGGTTTGGATTCAGAAATTTATAAAACTCAAATGGATTTCCTCCTTCATACTGTTTTTTTTATACTTTCATCTGCCTGGAGATCAATAATTTCCCTTTGAAACTCACTATGTTGAACCTCACCATGCAAATGAAAGACCTGATTTTTTTTGGGCATAAATTTCGGAAAATTCCAAACGGAATTGTTTTTTCAAGTCTAAAATAACTTCATTTGTAAATAAAAAAGGAAATTCTTTGTTACTTTCTTCATAAAATTCTTTACAACATGAAAAATGACCTAAATTTTTTACTTTCAACTGGCCTCTAAGTAGCACAAATTTTGCTCTGAATGACTTGACATGGGCAAATAAATCCTATTTAAAAAATTTTCGCCTTCTAATTTCAAATTCAATTGATTTATATATGGCTTACCACATCTTCAATAATGCACCAATTTCCAAAGTCACATTTCCTTTCTGAGCAGAATGAACCGCGGTAGAACCTTGTCACAACTAAGCCAACTAACTACTGCTGTAAATGAGTCAAGTCAATAGAATCAGTTTCTTCCAGAAAATTGGGAAACTGACGATGAGTCAAGTGAATGCATGTGATCTAATGAAATAACAATAGAAACGACAGGTTCACGAAACAGGATATAGGCTTGTTGATAATACAATGAAGGAACATGGTATAATTATTGGAGAATAATTTATTGTTTTAAGAGACAATGATAGTGGCGGACAAGTAACTAACGTTCCATCGAATCTTTCTTGTGAATATTACCACTGCTTCTGCTTTCACACCATCCTAAATTCTTGTATATCTTTCCTATTGCAATACAGTGAAACCACCATTCATTCAATGCAGTCATGACAAACTACAATATATCAAAATATCTACCATTCTAATATTAGAGTTATAAGAGTGGAAGCAAAATAAATAGCGTCTCGAAAAGTGATTCTGGTGTTTGGGAAATTAAAATCGAAATTGTTTCATTATAATGGCATTACACATGGCGATATACAAGTATCGCAAAGAGATAAATGAAGCAAGTTTCTGTGACTTATAAATTTCATCGACAAGAGGAAAATTGTTTAATAAACTAAAAATTTTAAAAATCACAGTGTGATCTAATCTAAATTTGTGAACAAAATGCTCACGATAATGATACAAGGTATCAACACTCCAAATAGAATTGTGTAGCAGGCCACAGTTCTGAGACCCCTGGTCTACTTCAATGCGAAGCAAAAGGAATCGCGAACAGTTTTTAATTTCAATTTTTTTTATTTTTGCCAAAATTTGTTTGAAAGTTGAAACTTGAAAGGCTGTAACAAATCAAACATTTTTTTTTTTTACTGATGCATTCCCTAATTTGCCGACGTAAAACAAAAGATCGTCCTCATCTATGAGGTAGCAAATCTTGTTTCACACAAGTACAGAAGTTGTAATTTGAATATTCAGATTACCGGTGATCTTTCAATTTTACGCCGATGATTTATTCTCTTGGTTTATTTCAGTAACCAAATATTACTTCATTTGTAAATAAAGAAGGAAATTCTTTGTTACTTTCCTCAAAAAATTATTTCCAATTTAAGTGATCACTAAATTCTCTTGTATCTTATTTAGCCACATTTTTTTAATTGTATTCATCGCCTCATTTCTTTTTACCAGGTCTGGAAAATTGAAGACCCCGGATTGGGTGGACCTTGTAAAGACAGCAGTGAGGAAGGAACTGGCCCCAATTGATCCTGACTGGTTCTACATCAGATGCGCTTCAACTGCGAGGCATCTCTACGTCAGAGGAGGTGTTGGAGTCAAATCTTTCACGAAAATCTATGGAGGTTTGTCCAGAGAATTCTTGTTTTTGAAAAGTTTACAAACATACTCTTTCGGCTTTCGGGCACTTACGGGAAGTGGGAATCAAAACACTAATTTATGGAAGGTGCGGGAAAGCGGGAAACTAGCAATCCTAATTACGGTAGTTGCCAAAATACGTGCATCAAATCAAATAACAACTTATTAATACTAACCCTTACCCCAACCCTAACCTTCAGTAAATTAGGGTTGCTAGTTTCCCACCCTAAATTAATGTTTCGATTCCCGCTTTCCTGTCTTCCGTAAATTAGTTGTGCCCTATCTACACTATCTATCAAAATTACAAAAAATCATTCATTGATACAGATGTTGAATAAAAATGTAGTTTAATGATCCCTGAATGCCATCAATCTAATGCACTTCGCCAACCCCTAGTTGTTTTTCTTCCTTTTTTTGTGCAGACTTGAACGCATTTTTTTACCACACTGCATTTTACAGCCTAAATAAATTTCCTGTCTGTCACGATAAAGTTTGACTGCTTATTATAATGTACTTTTATTTATAGATAATTTATTTTTGTATAGGGACCAGTAAACGTCACTACATGTCATTCTGTAGATGTAATCACAGGGACCAGTAAACTACATTTTTCATGAAAAAACATTCAACATTGCCATTCATATTTTCATACTTTGAAAGCTTACTGACATCAAATGAAAGATCTCCAAAATGTGATTAATGTGTAAAAAATCATTACTGGTGTTTGAAATGTTCATGCCATTTGTAAATCATGAATTTATTGTAATTCATGAATGCAAATATTAGTTGAAATTTCTAACCATGCAATTCGTCACATTTTCAGGTCGTAAACGTAGAGGAACTGCGCCCTGCCATTTCAGCCGAGGATCCACTTCTGTCGCCCGTAGGGTTTTGCAGTCTCTTGAAACCATCAAAATGATCCAGAAGGATGAACTTGGGTGAGAATTTCCATCATACCCAAGAATAAAGCTGATATCTGGTTTTAATAACGGGAAAATTATTTTCCTGACAATTTGGCATTTAGTACTTAAATATTTGGCATTTTGATATCAATTATCAACTAGGGCTGTTCAATGGTCAACGATTAATCTTAGCTGTTGAACTCGTTAGTTACCTGTTCACGAAATTTTAACAAATTCAACCGATGCTACATTCCTGAAAGTACAAACTCTTCATTTCAGTATCAATATTGCCCGATCATCAATAGCAAATGCTTGAGATTGCACAAATATTAACGTCGGGTTGGGACAAAATTATCTTGCAACGTCCAAAATTATTTTGTTTCTGCAATTTAGAACAAATCCATAAAAAATGAATATTTTGGACTGATCCAAAGTTGTGTCCAAATAAATATCACCAATAAAATAACCACTATTAGAATTATATAATTAACAGTTGACTGGTATAATTTTGTACCAGTTAACCAAGCGTTCATGAAAAGGACTGAAATTAACAGCCCTATTATCAACCCCTGATTATTATGGAAATTTTACCAAGTCGCCAATGATAATTTTTTATTTTTTAAATGTATTGTTGTGAGCATAGGTTTGAAATCCATACTGGTTGCTGTTCAACTCACCCGAAATTGTGTACTCGCTAAAAATAGTTAAACCCAGGCCTGACTTAAAATTTTCACATATCTCTTGAATTTCAAACTGGTTGAACTCTTGAGGCTAAAATACATGTACGCGGTAAACTCGCACGATTTTGGTTTGTTTTGATATAGCAGTGCGTAATTCGTAAATTCGCACGGTTGTAATGAAACAAATCTGAAAACGCGTGCGTTTACTGCGTACGTGTACTTCAGCCTTCACCATGAATTTTCACTGTTCTACAACAGAATTTTTACGCTCTCCCACCCACCGTGTAAAATGATATATTTTATCTTATATTTTTTTCTGCAGTGGACGTCGCATCACATACCAGGGTCAACGTGACATGGACAGAATTGCTGGTCAAGTAGCTACACAACTAGCTGCAGCAAAGCTAGAGGCTGAGAAACAGTCTTTATAAAGTTGGCTTTGAATGTAATAAAAGAAAATATTCTAGAACTGTTCATTTATTTCTTATTGTGCGAGGTAGGTTAAGGCAGGGTTAGTAAAATTTGAAAATGTTTTTTCGAAATATTTTGGACTTCCTGAAATAGATGACATTAGATAACTGGAGCCTAGAGAACTTCAAAACCATTAAACTGCATTAACGTTTATTGGAATAGGTATAAAATTGCAACAAGATCCAAGCTGACTGTTTTGAGAAGAATTTGAGTGTTGCCGCTCGGATTAGATATCGGTGTCGATTCATCTTAGGACAATGGTTCTCAACTGGGGGCCGGGGCTACGAGCAGACTATGTTACTCTTTTGTGTCGGATAACGCCATTTCGTATTGCATTTTTTTGACGGGAGGGGGGCGACAGATCATGAAAGGTTGAGAACCACTGTCTTAGGACTTCACAGATCTACCGACTGTTGTCGTGTGGACAATGTTTGTTATTGTAGTTTGTAGTTCATTGGTATTTACGATGCTTTCCTGTTCCCTTGTTCAAGAGCAAAATCAAATAAGCTCAAAGAGTTTTGGGAAATGGGTATGTTTGAAATGTAAGCCATCAAGTCATTTAGAAAAAAAGCTTCTTGAAAGGAGTGAAGTTCCTATATAATAGCTTTCAGTGAATACCCCTTCAGGTACCTCGGGCAAGTGCTTAGTTGGGGCGATCCTGCTGCTAAATTAGGGTACTATTTTTCGTATGTAGAATTTTTAGGCAAAAGGAATATTTTCAAAAAACTGACGGTTTTTATCTACCAGTATTCGCAAAAAAAAAGGATTCAGGATTATAAGATTTTGCATAGGGTTTTCATGTTAATTTGAGATCAATTTATTTTTCTCCATACGAGCAACACATGTCATTATGGAGGTGAACAGTGATGCACAGAATAGTTTATCGAAGGAAATAAAATGTGAGCAAAATGTTTTGAAGAACCCAGATGGATCTGCTGACTATTCAGAAGGTAATATGATTTTTTTTAAATAGTTAAGCGGCGTAAGAAAACTACTAACAATCTAATTATCTTTCCCATCGTTTTAATTTTTTTCATTGAGCAACCCTTATTTATGGAGTTACGGATTAACGGATTCTGCACACTAATTTACGGAGTGATTTTCACGGATTTCGTAAGTTACGGACCGACTCACTAATTTAATATCTATTATCTGAGCCTACCCTAACCCTCCTCTCTAACTAATACTGATTTTACTAATACTAATTTCATTAAGATAAAACAAAATCTGTGAATCCATAACTCCGTAAATTAGGTTTGCCCTTTTCATTTTCCAATAACATATGTTAATTTGTTTATTGTTAATATAAATTCCTACTGTTAGGCTCAGGGTTAGGTTTAGGGAATAATATATCAAATATTTCTTTGGGCAAGTTTCGTCGCATTTGCTGTATATATTCACTTCGGCACTTCACTTTTTTCTTGGCTCCCTTATCTTCAATAGTTGTCATACCGTCAAGGATAATCAGCCGTAACATCAGGAAGATCACCCAATAACAATTTTCATTTTATATCTGGGGGTCTCTCCGCACTAGAAATGAAATCTTTTGAATGTGGAAATTCATTTCCAATAGCCTACCTTTTGAACCTTGCACCGGATTGGGTTTGAGGTTAGAAGGAGTTTTGTTTTTAAAGTAGGGATCAAAAGGTAAACTTCCACCGCTATACTATAAATCACGTGTTCATTTCACACTGTTAGGATTAGGGTTGGGGTTAGTTAATCAGATAGTTGACGTACCGTTGTTAGGCTGGACAGAAAAGATATCACTGAGTGGTGACATGTGGAAGATCAGCGATGGAAACTAGTGACTGCTTGAAAGCAAGAGACTTTGTGAGCCAAATGCTACTACTTAAGTGAACTATTATTAAATCTTCGTTTTTTCTAGGTGACACCAATGTCCTGGTCGCTGTATATGGCCCAGCTGATTGTCGAGAGAGCAAGCAATTGATTGACAGATGTCACATTGAAGTTTCATTTCGTCCCAAAAGTGGAATTCCAGGAGTTGCGGAGAAATTTGTTGAGCATATGATTCGAAGTATTTGTGAGACTGTTATACTGACAAATCTTCATCCAAGGAGTCAGATCGTTATCGTCGTTCAGATAATGCAAGATCGAGGATCTGTATCTTTTTTAAATACTTAATAATAATGCAATCAGCATTTTGTTTCAATTTCACAAATAATTTGAGTGTTATACTATACTATTTAACAGTCTGTAGTTTATTTTAATGACATCATCATAATTTTTTTTTGAGATTGATTTACAAGGACGCATGATGCGACCATGCCGGCTTGCGAGCATGCTGAACTTAGATAGCGGAGAAAAGCAGTGACCAAGGTCATGTGAAACCGCTCTGTACCGGCGAGGAGTTCAGCGTCCCCAGTCACTTACTCCCGTCAAGGCTCAATGGTTAACTTGGCATATAATGAAGTGAGGTGATCAACAAGCGTAGAACATTGTGTAGTGTAGGTGCTGAATAAATCTGTGCAGGTGAAGCCGAGATTCTAACCCAGAACCTCTTCGAACCTAGATGACCAGCCGACGGCTTTACCCGTTCAGCCACTGAACAGTCATATTTAAGGATGGTGATCCTTCACCCTAACTTACCCTCTAAGCTTGACCGGTGATCCTCCACATATGTGCCCTCTTAGAAATAGCATTGAAGCGTGACAAAAAATGGCAAAAAAATCGACAAATGGGATAAAAAATGATATATATTATTCCCTAACCCCAACTATGTTATATATTATTCCCTAGTCCTGACTATGTTATGTATTATCCGTGATTAATAGTGTTGGCAAAGAGCTCTCGGCGGGTGCACATGCGGAGTTTTACCGCTTGACCCTGATGGAAGGTCATAATTGAACTTAAGAACAAACACAGCGACAGAAACAGATCCTTAAAGCAGATGATACTCAATAGGCCATTTGAAACTTGTAACTTTATCTAAAAGATCCTCAATTTTCTTAACTGTTCTATTAAATAGCTCTTATCCTGTACCATCAATGCTGTGGCTATGGCTCTGCAGGTAAGAATTTCCATGTATTTAATTATATATTCAATCTGATGACTTAGCTGTGACTTAGCTGTGTGAAATCTTTGTGGGTGCAACAAATTTCAACTTCCTTAATGTTCTACAAAATATGCCCATTCAGTACAATTAAAAGTAATATTTCACTGTTTTGCACTTGTTTGTCAACCACTAACATATCCAATTTACAAAGAGATGAAAATTGGATTTTTTTTATAGGTTACACCCTATAACAGGGGTGGGCAAACTTTTTTTTTCTCTGCGGCCGCATGGAGATCAGTGAATATCTCGCAGGACGCATTCAACAAAACTATATTTACAAAATATTATTTCATTATTTCCACACAAAAACTATTCATGCAAATGTGTTTGCGTTTGCAACACGACTGCAAAATCTCCTTGTAAAAAAAACACATTTTTCTGGGCAAAAATGTCTGGACCACACAAATTGACATCACCTTGTAAGGAAGGCCGTAGTTTGCCCACCCCTGCCGAATGAGCTACTGGCGTACCAAATTTCAACGGTTTAGCTCTATAAGTAGGATAGGATAAACAGACTCACCCATCTTATATAGATGGATCAGGAGGGTTGAACACTGCAATACATAAATTTTGAATTTGAAATCTTCTAGGATGCTGGGATCAGCATGAGTTCAATTCCTGCAGCTGTTGCGATGTCAATCAACAAAATCGAGGAAGAAGAAATGCAGGATGCGGACAAACAAGAGGAAGTTACTATTTCTCCTTCCATAGAAGAAGAAGAATCGTCCAATGCTGTGATTCTATTCGTATTCGACAGCATAGAAAAGAGCGTCATCTGCACGAATTGTAAAGGAACTCTAGCGCCATCTATGTACAAACGTTGTCTGCGTTCTGCGAAAATCGCAAGCGAGACTATTTTCACTTTTTACAGAGATTCAATTGCCAAGAAAATGTCTTCAAATATTAGATTTACTGAAATAAAATGATGATCTTGATTTTTTATTCATCGCATGGTATCTGCTTTTGATATGTAGACTACAACGAAGGACACAGGCAAATATAGTTATCTGAAAACTTCCTGACTATTTTTTTAATGTGTGATATTCACCGGACAGCCTAATCAAGGTTATACATGGACGCATCAAGCAACCATGCCAGCGATATTAATATAATAGTTGAACATTTCACTTGCGTATGTAACTCGCACCTCTAACAACAGCAATAAAATTCTGCAAGAGGTTTTTCTAGTACTTGTGTATAATTCTGTGCCCCTAATTTTTAGATTTAAAAATCTGGAAAAAGGTGTGTATTATACAAAAGTTTGTGCTACCCTAGAATTGCTTTTTTGATTTGCTGTCACCATGAATGCAAAGGCAAGTATCCAACATTTATTTTCTGCTCACCTTTAGCCTTTTGCATGTGATAAATGCAAACTTAGATCATGTCATATTTGATATATACTAAATACATTTTTTGTGGAAATAAATCGAAGTCTGGTCCTTCGGGTTGTTAAAGCCATCGACATCTAAGGTCATTTAGGCTATGTGGTGTGTGAAAGTTTGTCAGAGCAGTGTGAATATGTACCTTGCTCAAGGGTACCGCGCTAAACTAAGATAAATTAATCTCTTGATAGCGCCGTACATGTTCATGTACGTGTGTGTGTATAGGAAATCTTGACTTGCAAGAAGATTTCCCAAAAAATGGAGAAGCCGGAGTAGTGCAAGAGCTTTTTGAATTGAATTGTCTGCTGTTTTTCTAAACAGCGGTACTTCAAAATACTACAGGTGCACTTGGTACGAAGTCAAGCGTTTTCGGAATCGTATCATGTGAAGGTCCTCCCCCAGACCGACTTGGGGGAGGAGGTAAGGAATCTTTTGTTGATCCAGCCGGTAGCTAATAATCACGGATAAAATATATAATAGTTAGGATTAGTACAATCAAATAAGATAGAACCAAATGTACCAAGTCAAGTGAACCAAGTGCGCCTATAGTACTTAGAAGTAACCCTAAACAGTCGATCTACTGAACTCAATGCAATATAAACAGCAGAGGAAAATTGCCCGTTGAACTCTAACAATAAACCTAACCCAAAGTTTATTTTGTACATTATGATAGAACTTTCGTGTTTCTGTAGAAAAATTAGGTGATGCTCGATTTCGTAAAACAATTCAAATTTATTGCACCGGAAAATTTTGTAAATAAAATCAATTAAATGTAATGCAGAACATTTGGCACTACCATATGGCGTTCAAAAATACTGTATAAAATTTAAACCAATCAAATCAAAGTCCTAAATTTTGAAATAAAATTATGAAAACAATTTGAATTCATAAGAACAGAGGTCGAATCAAAATGAAAATAAAACTGCGAGGTATTGTTTAATATGAAACATCTCAAAACTTTACTTCTAGTTTTACAAAATTCTTTGAAATCATTATGTATCGTAAATTTACCAAATAATAAAAATTAAAAGGAGAGTAGTACGTTTTTTTATAACATGTAAAGAACATAAAACAGAATCAAAAAACAAAAAGCAATATTTTGATCAATTTGTATATAGTTCAATTGTAAATCAAGGTAAATCAGAAGATGGCAATAAAACAAGTTGAATTAAAGGCAAGAAAAGTCTACTGTTTTTGAATTAAATCTATTTCACAGTAGTGTTGCAACTTGCCAGTTTCCATCCCCAATCAGTTGTAGCTGCATGTCATGATGCTGGAAATAAATAATAATGTTAAGCAAAAATGTATTTCAGTGATTATTTCTAAAATTTTTCTAAAAATACCTAATAAAGTCATGATTATTTAAAAAAAAATCATTTTCAAAATGGAAACTCATAGCTCAAAATATTTGTCGGAAATAGCCCCATACTTGTTTTAGATACTCAATTAATGTGACCATGCCTGCATGTTTGCAATCAATGATAAAGGAAAAGCAAGTATAAACTTTGAAGCTAAGGAGATAAATATTATGTTAACAGTTACTGTTGGTCTTACAACTATACTAAGGTAATTTATGTAAGTTTTTACTCTAGCCTGAAAAAGAATTGGACAATTCAATGTCTAACTCAGACTGATGTCGGATGGAGGACAATGTGCTCAAAATTTGACCTCTCCAGCCTGAGTCGCCAAAAGCTACCCCCATACGACATACTCAAATCATAATTCACCTTCAGCAATACTTGGCTATGCCCTGCAGTAACACATGTAATCTTCTTCTTCTTACATAATTCAAACAACATGTCTGCCATCTCTATATTCAATGCACTAGTTGGCTCATCGAGAACTGCAACACAAACATAATCAAATTTTTTTACTAAGGATCAATGCACTGAGCAAAA
>JAUELA010013624.1:0-11865 GCA_031471845.1 Boltenia villosa | reverse complement strand
CTCTTCCTCCTGATCTGAGGAAGGAAGTTGTGGAGAATCTTGTGCAACAGAAGCAAGCCCTGGAGAGGAATTATCAACATGTGAGAGGAATTTTAATATTTTATTCAACCTAAATGTCAGTCTAAACGGTATAGATGGGACGAGTCTGAGAAATTTGAACTCGATCGAGTAACAAGTCCTGAAAAAAATCCTTCAAAATGGTTGTTTTGAGAAATCATATTTAAAGAGCACTATATGCTAGAAAGCTTATGTTATCTTCATGCGCCCTGGTCCTGGTAAGTCAAAAACAAATTATTTTATATGCCCCGTATGATAAAAAAAAAATTAAAAAAACAAGGCCATATCGAATGACTTGATTATTTTATAGTAAAGGACGTTTAAAATCACTCGTAGAATATCATTTTCCATTGTCACTGCTTAGGCGCAGATTCATTCCAACGGGCATCAATTGCATTGTACATCACAATGGAATGATATTCCTAACAAGAGAAAAAAAGTGTTGCTAATCTAGCTTTTTGTTCACTCGATCTAGTGGATTTTGATTGTAATTGTTTTTGTATTAGGGATCTTAAGGCCTTAATCTACTGAGGTCATTTGCACAATCCTTTGTGTAACTTGTGCAATATTTTGTGACTAAACAATAATCTTGGATAGCACCGAGAAGCATGTAATCATTAGGCCTCAATAGTACTTTAAAAAAAAAGAGAGTCTTTCGCAGGACTCGATCGAGTCCGAGTCCTCTAAAAATCCCAAGACTTCTACAAGTCCGAGTACTTGGACTCGTTCTGTCCCATCCCTACTAAATGAACTATTTTGCCAGGTACAATATATAAAATGGAAATTCAGCTACTTTTTACTGGTTGTAGACAATTAACAAGGGGGAATACTCAAGAAATGTAGCTGATAATATTAAGATAATTTTATTTCACTCTCACAGGAAGAATCCTCAGCTTCAACTACAATCCAAATTCCAGATGAACCCATGTTGGTGGAAAACATTCCCAATATCCTGTTCTGTGGTGGGGGGAAGCTTACTGGAGGTTCAAGAGCTGTAGTAGCTGCCAGAGGTTCAAAGGTCACAAGAGGGAGGGGCCGAGGAAAAAGAGGTCAAAAGATTTTTTTACTTTTTTTCAAATCGTAACCCCCTGAAGATACCCTGCACCCTCATCAGGTGCAGAATGTTTTAAATCAGGGTGGTCCAACTATGTGCCCTTGGACCACTTGTGGCCCGCCGAATGGTTTTTCATGGCCCGTTAGTGCTCATAAGTCATAATGGTATATTGATCTATTGTATTTTTTTTCTAGAAAAAAATAAGCTGATTTAAACATCTTAAAGCTAAAACATCTTAAAATCTAGAACCAGAAATCAAATGGGAAATGAAACACTAGACTAGGCGCTTGTCTTCGACCTGCCACTACCAACATGGAAATCCATATTGAGACTCTGGTAAAAAGTCTCGACCTCAGAAATCCCATTAGCAGACAAGAATATGACAAGCATTGAATAAATTGAAAGCCCCTGAAACTAATGATTGCAAGAGTGACAATACAGTATTGGTTGTAAAATTGACACCAATCATGGAAAAAATAAAAATGTAAGATTCATTCCCAGCGACTTGTATGTTTATTGCTGATGTGGCCCGCAATGTCAAAGAAGTTGGACTGCCTTGTCCTAAATCAGTGGTTCTTAACCCTTTTGTATCCTGGCAACCCGTGATTCTGAACTCAGTCCCGCACCTCTAGCGTATATGTGATAAAGCATTCATCTTTTTCGGAAGTACAAGTGAACCCTTAATGTATAGATTTTCATAAAGGCAGGTGCTCAGTAGAAAAAAATGGTCCCTTGCGCTTCTGTTAATCAAATTCAAAAGCGAGAATGTATGAAGTTTTACAGCAAAAGTGTAAAAGAACAAAGAAATGCGCGCAGAAGGCGCGCAAATTTTTTGCGTTTTGTAAAATATGTAACAGATAACTATTAGTAGAGTCCTGTGCATCCTTACATTTGGTACATGTCTATATCTGTTGCTATTAAATAAAACTAGGAAAAATTATCGGGATGGAATTTCGCAACACACATTTTAGAATTGTTCTGAGGATTGTATACATTTACAAATAGTTTAGAAATCAACGAGGGTAGGTAGAAGGGGATACGCTCCTCGTAGGCAACTGCAGTAGCCCATAATAGAATCAATTGGAAATTGTTCCTGCACCATTCAGCTGATACAATATGAACAACAGTTGGTATAATGGTATAAAAAATACACTGATCAGGAATGGATTTTGGTTTATCTCAGCTTAATTGTGTGATTAATTTTTTCGGACCCTCCTCTCGCACCCCTAAGAACTGGCTCTCACACCCATTGGGTTAGGGGTGCATGCACCCCAGGTTAAGAACCACTGTTCTAAATTATCAACAACATTTTTTACAGGCGGAAGTTCATCCAGGACCAAATCTCAGAAAACCTCCGTCTCCAAGACTTCAAATCGAAAATCCTCCAGCACGAGTCCGAATAAATTAATCACCGACATGTTCCCTGTAACGTACAGTCCTCGAAAGATAAGCAGTGGGAGAAACTCACCTTTGAATAAAAAGGGACTTTCTCCCATGCGAGTCACAGCTCTAAAAGACCAATCAACGTCATCATCCAACCTTCATAGAGCGAGACGAAAGCTGATTCCAATTACCGAAGAAACTCCGATCCAGATCTCAGATTCAGAGGAAGAAATTGAAGGTTCGTTATGTTTGTTCCATTTTACCAAGTAAACGACATTAAACACTAGCATTGGAGTACCGGCACTGGGTAGTGTACCGTAACTGCTAGAAGACCTACTGCACAGTAGGGATGGGACGAGTCCGGAAAATTTGGACTCGACTCACAGAGTCTCGAGTCCTCGCTAATGACGTCATGAATTTCCAGAATCCTTAAAAGTGGTTGCTCTGAGTGGTCCTATCCAAAGAGCACTATTTGTTAGTAAGCTTGTGTTACTTTTTTGCATTCTTTTTTCATCGTTTTATTAAATCTCATTGGGTAAAGTTGTTCATCACAACGGAATGATATTCAAAACAAGTCCGATTCTGGGGGGTTACCCCCAGTGTCCGCCCCTGCTTCTTCCTTGATTCTGTGACAATATTTTCCAATTCAACATTTCTAATTCTCCTTTTCAGAGCCTACTGAGCCCAATCGCGTAAATGAAAATGATTTGAATTCTAAAGAGACAGTTCCGTCACTAGGAGGCGCTGTGACCATACAAGATCTTCGTGAAGTCCTTGATGAATGGATAAGTTCATGTGTTGATGAAGGACCGCTAGACTGTGATGTAGATGACTTTATAAGGTATTTGATCCTGGAGTATTCTTATGACAGTGGTTCTCAAACTTTCATGGACCGTGGCCCCCTTACCGAGATCCTCAACAGGTCACAAAATAATTGCGAGTCATTGGTCAAATGACTGGCAATTTGAAGGCTTTGACAATGGTCAAAATTTGACGCCGGTCAAAATGACCAGCTATAAAATGGCAGGAATATTTGTGTTTTCAATGCGAAATTAAACAGGACACAAAATAACTCAATTGTTCGTACGATGAATGTAAAACTTCGTTTTTTGAACGATGAATGTCCTCAATTTACATTATAAGGGAAAATAACATTCTCTCTCTGTCCGCCAAGTGTGTATTCACACATGTTTTTGAGGCAAATAATTTGACAGGCCAAACAACAGTTTTGACAGGCTTCGACTGGCCAAGCCTCTCAAAATTCCTATATTGTGCCCTGCCTCAACCCCTGACCGACCCCTTTTTCATTCCTAAAATTAAAGCTTGAAGTCTTTACTACGATTGTAGTCGATGGTCAAAGGAACATTTCTTCAATTTACTTTGTATTTAGTGAAACGGAACGGTTCCAACCAGGTGTGTAGATGCGAACGCCATAGTAGTGTTGGCCGTCACGTAAAAACGTCACCATGGTGTTATCTGGCACGAAAGAGTTAAACATAGCCTGCTCGTGGCCTCCCTGCGAACGTTTTGTGGCCCCCGGTTGAGAACCACTTGTCATATGATATGATCCTGGCGCTGCTGGGGTTTGGGACCCAGAAATGTCGGCGTGGGACATGGATGGGCCTAGTTGTTTTGGCACGAGAAAAAATGTTAAATATCCTTGGAAATACAAGCTTAAGGCAGCTGTATTACTTTGATATGCTGGTTGAACTCGTTTTTATTCACCAAATTTCATTGGTTGAGAAGCGCTGGCCTAAATGATCTCAAATGTCAATGACTTCAACACCCCTTAAACAAAAATATACAGGAACAAGTGCAGTTAGGAGCGCTGTCTGAACGAGATATTATGTGATATTGTTAATTTTGTGATCGCTACTAAAACCTAGGATAGACTACCACCAATGTTCCCTCTAAGGTGCGCAACTGCGCAATTGCGCAGTACCACCAGACCATTTGCGCAGTGAAATGTCATTCTCGCGCACTTGCAACATTACGTTTTCAAAGCGTGGCTCGACATATCTAACGCCTAGCTAGAATGCGCGTTCCATGTTCACGTGTATTTTGGTTGCATCTGTTCATTGTGATGTCCACACGTGTCTGTTACGTCCAAGTACCTTGATTTCTCTGTTACCATCAGTTAATTAGTCGGCAAACGTTTCTTAGCCTACCGTATATCAAGATCCAGCAATAAACATGGATAAAGTGTATAAACATTGCACGGAAACAAGGATAAGCTATTTGAGTTAAATGTGTACTTTGTTCGCATTCTGATAATATAGTATACTACAGTATTCTAATATTTCACAAAGTTTTTAATTCATTTAGGACTCTGCTCAGCCTCAAAATATTCATGCTCACTAAAACAAACATTTGCTCAGTGTAAAATTTTCTTAGAGGGAACACTGACTACCACGTTAGCAAATTAACGTTAACATAAGCTTCGAGTCTATTTCGAATCGAGAGTAATCAAATGCATCGATCTGATTGGTTCCTCGTGGTAACCACCGAGGCGTACAAGGTGTTTCTACATACGTGTTAGATGTGGTCGACTGTTGAATCAATATGCGGTCGCCTGTGACACTTCGACGAACAAATTGCCTTCTTCTTACAGATCTAGAACGACGCGATACTGTCTCGAACGCTCCGATATTTCGTTCTAGTCGCGCCGAACTAAATTTGAGAGAGAGTGCGAAAAAGGGAAGGTAAATTCTCTCAAATTTAATCACGCCCCGTGTTCATTAAACGGTTAAACAAACAAAGCAAACTTGTGCGTCACTGCCAGTGTAGACGGGCCTTAAAGGCTAAAATGCACGTACGCGGTAAACTCACGCGTTCTTGTTTTGTTTTGATATAGCCGCGCCTAATTCGATCCCATACGTATCCGCGCGGTTGTAATGAAACAAACCAAAAAACGCGTGCATTCACCGCGTGCGTTTACCCCGTACGTGTATTCCAGCCTTAACACTTTATTTGTATTGTTACAGTTTCTTGTGTCAAACAGCGACCAAAGTTCGAGATTTAGAGAAAGTTCATCTCGTTCTGAGGAGTTTGAGGAGAAAACTGGATTCAATTTTCCGAAATATGAAAGAAAAACAATCATCGAACGGGAAAATGACAGAAATTATTGTAAAATGGACTCAGATTTATGAAAATGTTTGCAAAGAGTTACAGATGGAGATCCGAGAGGCCTACAGTGGAGGAGAACTTATTATTTTGTCTCTTTAGAATTTCTTTTCATATTTTTGCTGTGCAATAAAATAGCTCTTTGAAATGTTTTGTATAATTACTTTCTGTTCTAAAAAGTTTAATGGGAAATAAGAATATTTGTTTGTGTTTCCAAATCTTTCTACGCACTTCGCAGTTTACAGATCGAAAATGCTCAATTTTTTCATTTTAATGCAACCTTGGACCCAGAGAAGTAAAAAGGACATGGAAAGGCGCCGTTGGCTCCGACACGAGAAAAAAATAATTGATTCATTATTAACATGAGTTCATATCCTAGAACAGTGGTTCTCAACTGGGGGCCGGTGGCCGCCCAAGTGGGCCACGGACAGGCTATGTTTTATTCTTTCGTGCGGCATAACGCCATTGCGTCTTGCATTTTTTTGACGGCAGGGGACCATAGGTGTTGAGGATCTCGGTAGGGGGGCCACGGACCATGAAAGGTTGAGAACCACTGTCCTAGAAAATACGAGCATAGACAACTGTATTATTTTTTTTCGCAAGCCGGCATGGTTGCATCATGCGTCCATGTATAAGCCCGCTATGGCTTTCCGGTGAATCGAGGGTAAATATGATACATTATTCAATAAAAAATGTTGAAGAATTTTTTTTTTGCCACATAAAAAAAAAGAAGAGAAAACGTTAATTTACATGAAAT
This sequence comes from Boltenia villosa, assembly GCA_031471845.1. Classification (NCBI taxonomy): domain Eukaryota; kingdom Metazoa; phylum Chordata; class Ascidiacea; order Stolidobranchia; family Pyuridae; genus Boltenia; species Boltenia villosa. Next base: position 5,491 of record JAUELA010013624.1, on the reverse strand, counting down.
TTCATAAAATAAAATGGCACAGAATCTCACTTAAACTCGTTTTTAATCACCAAATTTGATTTATGTCATAGGTGTTTCACAAACGAAGTGATAATGGAATCCTGCGATAATGTTGAAAACGTATTTCTTTGCAGATCAAATTCTGAAATCGCTAGAGCGGAATGTTGCACATTTTCATGAGGATAGTTGTCACTCCACACTAAAAACAGTACCTGTTTGGATAAACCAACTTAATATATTGGAGAAGAACTTAAGAATTTCTTTTCAATTTTAGCTATGCAATGAAATACCTTTTTGAAATTTCTAAAAAGCTTAATAGGAAATATGAATATATGTGTTTCCAAATCTCTTTACAAACTAGGCCGTTGTTTAAATGTAAACTTGGACCCAGAAATGTAGGCGTGGGACATGGATGGGCTTAGTTGGTTTGGGCACGAAAAAAATGTTCAATATCCTTGAGAATACGAGCTTAAAGCAACTGTATTACTTTGATATGCTGGTTGAACTCGTTTTATTCATCAAATTCCATTGGTTTCTCACAAACGGAGTGGTAGTGATAACCTGCAGCAATGTTGGACACTCCTTTCATTCTTGGAAAATCAGATTCTGAAATCGCTAGAGCAGAATGATGCACATTTTCATGAAGAAAGTTCACTCCAAACCAAGAACAGCTTCCTAACACCTTTTGGATAAACCAACTTAATATATTGGAGAAGAACTTAATATATGGCCTATTTAGAATTTATTTTCAATTTTAACTATGCAAGATACAGACAATAAGATAGAGCAATTGAGGATCGTAATCTAGTAATATTCCGGCGCCGTTAGTCGGGGGGCAGTTTCCCTAGAACCCCGTTGGACACCAGTAGTTAAATGTGTAACGTTAAAGGATAGCCAAATAGACTCGCTTTAAACTTGTGTTTGTGTGTGAGTGAGGACAGAAACGGAAATCTCTTTGAGTGTCGATAAAAGTAAAATGTCGTGCAGCAAACAGCTTAACGTATGCTGCATTCTAGTTGTGGATTCGTGGTTCTGGGACATGAGATCGACAGTCAAATGAACGAGAGACAAAATATCGACAGAGAAAATGACGAATGGTGGACAAATGTAAGTGATTGATAGGGATGGGACATAACGAGTCCGAGTACTCTTTAAATAGTGTTCTTTGGATATGACCTCTCAACCCTACCATTTTAAAGGATTCGGGAAATTCATGACGTCATTGATGAGAACTCGAGACTGGGCGAGTCTTTTTTCGGGACTCGTTACTCGATCGAGTCCAAATTTTACATGCTCGTCCCATCCCTGGTGATTGATGTAAATGTACTTTTAACAGTTAAGGCTGGAATACACGTACGGGGTAAACGCATGCGTTTTTTTGTTCGTTTCATTACAACCGCGCGGATACGTATGGAATCGAATTACGCGCGGTTGTAATGAAACAAATAAGAAAACGCGTGCGTTTACGCGTACGTGTATTCCAGCCTTTAGTGTCATGTTTAATCTGTCGCCCTTTTGTCTGCTGATCTTATGTCCTGTAGATCTCTTCAGATGAAATGTAAATAAGAACAATTGAAAAATTCCGGAATTATGCGCGAAATCGTCTTGTAAACAAACAAAATTCACAGGACGTGTGAGGTTATCTTCGTTGATCTTGTAGATTAAGCTTACACGAAGCAAGTACATAGCCTTGAGCGTAATGAGACAAGTATAAAAAAGATTTGAAACATTCTTTAGAAAATTTTACACAGAATGTATCCAAATTTCAAAAATTAAAGGTCTTATTGCAGTTGAGAAGAATCGGGTCAAAATATTTCAACATCTAAAAGGCATTGCATAGGTTACAGTCATTTTTTGTTTGGATTTCTTGAATTTACTGAAGAATATTTCGTTACTTCGTTCGAAGTGTATTGTGTAGTACAAGCATATATTATCATCGCAGACAATGTAGAAAAGAATATTGAAAGAGCGAGTACCGCGACTTGCTTACTTTATAAGCCTCCAGGTTACGAAACAATCTTAAAGTATGCTAGCAACAGCTGCATGTATAAGGTCGACCCTAATGTTGCTCGAATCTTAATGAAAACAGGCTTTCCTTACCAAACTTCATTTACCTTAGGTTTTTCACAAGCAACGTGAAATTCAAATCCTTCGTCAATATTGAACACGTGTTTGTTTTCTTTTAGAGTAGAGAGAAAACTAACGCCCCTTTCATAGTACGGTAGAATTGCTAAAGAATATTTTACAAAGTAGAACTACGCAAATTATTATTTGCAAATAAGTACGACAGTAGTTCTACTTTGCAAATCAGTTGAATTCTTCGTCAATTCTACCGTAGTGTGAAAGGGGCATAAGACAAATATCCGAAAATACTTGTTTCGTTTCATTAAAAGGTGTCAGTTTTCCAACAACCTGTTTCCACATAATTGCATGTTCTCGGATATTTTTTTATCAGTGTACATTCCATGCACATTATATAAATACTATATTTTTAAGTTCTGAATGTAAATTGTAATATTGCTAGTGATTATTTTTATACTGCATATATATATATTTTTTTATAATTTTTTAAAAATTTTTTGTTTAAATGTTACTGTTGTATTTTCTATGGAGTACTCTTTTGTTGTCTGCAATAAATAAATATAATATTCTCAGAATAGGGAGATGAAGGTCATCTGTGCTGGCATATTCAAAACAGGGACTAAGTCAATGCACGTAGCTCTGAATGAATTAGGATACAGTGTCCATGATTATCTTGAACATTTCGAGATCAATTGTGATAATTACATGAAAATTGTGAAACAAGGATGGACTAAAGAAGATTTTCGAGTCATGTATGAAAATGTAGACTCGGTTTGTGATGGTCCGAGTTTTTACTTTTGGGAAGATATCCTTGAAGCATTCCCGGATGCTAAGGTAAGAAAACAGTAAAGTTGTCTACGATTTTTTGATTGATGTATCATATTTACCCTCGGATTCACCGTAAAGCCGTAGCGGGCTTATACATGGACGTATGATGCGACCATGATGGTTTGCGAGCATGCTGGACTTGGATAGCGGAGGAAAGCCGTGACCAAGGTCACGTGAAACCGCTCTGTACCGGCGAGGAGTTCAGCATCCCCTGTCACTTACTCACGCCAGGGCTCAAGGGTGAACACGGCATATAGTGAAGTGAGGTGATAAACAAGCATGTAACATCGTGTAGGTGCTGAATAAATCTGTGCAGGTGAAGCCGAGATTCGAACCCAGAACGTCTATGTGGGCATAGATGACTAGCCGATCGCTTTACCCATTCGGCCACCGGACTACCCGTATTTCGCGTATTGACGGATGAACAGATCACTTTATATAATCCAGGTCGTGCTGATGGTAAAAGACAGTGACGATGCTTGGTACAAGAGCATCTCGAAGCAGCATTTCATGATTCATGAGATTAAAGGATTCTTCATTTTCAACCTGCTTTCGTGGACGTGGACTCGGTTTTGGAGGTTCGGATATGACGCGGGTATGTAGACGGATGTAGAGGATGAGAAAATTGATTGAAATCCTGAATATTTTCCCACGCAGTGGCTAACGCCGCGCTTGTTCATGTGTGTGTGTGATATTCGTAAAGAAAGGCCAACAATAATGCATTTAAATATGAGCAAAACTTGTGTAGAATATATGTATGTATGGTGTATGTGGATGGATTTCTCAAAAATTGGAGAAACCAGAGTAGTGCAAAAGTTTCTCTCCTGTATATTATCCTTTTTTGGGGTTTTAAACCTTCATCTAGTAAATTTGTTTGAGCTGTCAATGGTTAACGCCGCGCTTGTTCATGTATGTGTGTGTAATTTAACTCTCGACCCGCGAGAAGATTTCGAAAAATCGCAAAAGTCAGAGTAGTGCAAGAGATACTATCCTGTGTATTTTTTGTTGTTGATATAATTAAGGGGCGTTAAAGCCTTCACATTCGAATACCTTGCTTGATTAAGGTCATCGCGTTAAGCTAAGAGAAATTATTCTCTCGATAGCGCCGTGTATGTGTGTTTGTTCTTTTGAAGGGTGTTAAAGCCATCGACATCTAAGGTCATTTAGGCTATGTTGTGTGTGCAAGTTTGTCAAAGCAATGTGAATATGTACCTTGCTCAAGAGTACCGCGCTAAACTAAGAGAAATTAATCTCTTGATAGCGCCGTGCATGTTCGTGTATGTGTGTGTAGAGGAAATCTTGACTCGCAGGAAGATTTCCCCAAAAGTGAGGTAGCCGGAATAGTCCAATAGCTTCTCGAATTGAATTCAATGAATTGGATTGCGTGTATGTGTTGTTTTAAGGGGTGTTAAAGCCATCGATATCTAAGGTCATTTAGGCTATGTAGTTTGTGAAAGTTTGTCAAAGCAGTGTGAATATTACCTTGCTCAAGGGTGCCGGGCTAAACTAAGATAAATTAATCTCTTGATAGCACCGTGTATGTTCATTTATGTGTGTGTAGAGGAAATCTTGACTCGCAAGAAGATTTCCCAAAACTTGGAGAAGTCGGGGTAGTGCAATAGCTTCTTGAATTGAATTCAATGAATTGGATTGCGTTTATATGTGTGTACTGTTTGTTTCTCTCATGAAATTTCGTCATTACAGTTATGCTGGCATTGGCTTGCAGCCCTAGAAGAGATTACTCCGTTACTGCGTGCCCTGCACCGAACATGGTTTGGAAACAGTGTTACAGACGACATATTGCCTACGTCAAGCAAGTGAGTGATCTCTGGCTATGACCACATGATCGTGTATCGAGTCGTAATCTCTACCGTCTCACACGCACACACAAAAACACACACGAGCGGCGCGGTGGTCTAGCGGTTAGAGATTGCGCCTCGGACCTTGAAGGTTTGTGTTCAAATGTACCGATTTACGCTTGATATCCTTCAGAAAGATATCGGTCGTCCAGCTGGGCGGTAGCTTACTCGATTCCCGTATGGTCCATAGGACCATCGATGGAATCGAGTCGTAATCGCTGCCGTCTCACACACACATGCAAATACAATCACATCAATAAAATCGAGAAAAAAAAAACACGCACATAAAATTAAGAACAAAAAAGACTGTTGTAATCGAGGGCCAAGCGCTCAATCTCAATCAATAGTAAGTACATCGCAATGGGTCATTGTCCTCAAATTCAAACTATGCGTAATCTCATGATCCTGGAATAGGGTCTTTTGTTAATTGAGGTCGCTCGGCATGAAGTCACGAACCAATGTAAGGAAAAATAATATTATTTTAAACATTGTAAGGTAAATTTAAAGATAAAAGTAACGAAAACATAAGCAGGTAATTTGGGGTAGAGATACTATGTTCATAATCAGGGCTGTGGAGTCGGTACACAAAACTTCGACTCCAACTCCTCCATTTACAAACATCCGACTCCTTTATTCAATGTAGTGAATAACTAATAAGTAATGCTGATCTGTCAACTGTGTCAAGTGCTGACATGATTTATCAGGCCTATACAACTACAGCA
>JAUELA010013513.1:0-11871 GCA_031471845.1 Boltenia villosa | reverse complement strand
AGTTTTAATTGCCAAGAGTCATACGGTCAGTTTTCAAATTCAATTGGCAATCTATATCTGCAATCTTAATCGTCAATCTCTCATAATCATCTTATGATTTAAATACGATGGGGTAAAGCTTCAACCATTGATTCAAGTTTCAAATTATTTGAACCATCACAGTGATATCTGATCGAAATCGAATCTCACTTATAAACCTAATTTCAAACTTCCAAGTCATCCTGATAGTCGACCACATAAATGTGCTGTTAATTTCATTTTCTTCGTGCTATCAGACGTTCTAGTGCCAACAGGCTTTAACGAAAAGATGACAAGCATGGTTAAGACACTAAAAAGACATCATCGCGTAAAATAATAAAGCTAACTTTATACTTCATATGCAATTTTAAGGATGTGTGGCGTCAAATTGTATTGCGGAAAAGTGTGTCGCCAACTGGAAAAGTTTGGAAACCTCTGAAATATAATGAAACAACATCAGAGATTCATTTTTAAATGAAGTAAACGAAAATTAAATCGAAATTAAGTAAAAACTATATGTTAAGGTCGAAGGTTGAGTTTATATACCGTGTTTGATTGTCTGCTCTGCATATTTATTCGTTCCTTTCCGCAACATTGTTCATAATGACCACTGTGTATACTCTAGGATTTTTAGCCAAGCTTAGAATAAAACGTTACAATAGTAATGTAACATTAAAATTTTGTGAATTATTGCACTCCATGGCTCAAAACTTCAAGTAGTTATTTATTCAGAAAACATGATATATAACATAGAATACATTATTGGATTAAAAGGGTTTGCTCACTCGCTACAGCAATAAATAGTTTCTTTCCATGTTCCATTCCTCGAATACTTATATCGTTGATGAATTGCTACTTCATTACTTTTACAATATAGGGTTTTGCTCATTTCGGCAGATGGCGAGACCGTGTGCATCGTATAAAAGTGGGCGTTTTATATAAAATATTCTTACACAAATCGTCAAAACCCGCGTCTTATATATGGGTGCGTTTTATAATTGGGTGCGTCTTATTTACGCGAAAATACGGTGCATTCTCATGAAACCTTTCAGGGATAGCGGTGCTCGAACGCATGGTTTGGATATTACGTTTGATATAATCATGTACTGAAACAACATCAGAGAGTCAGTCATTCATTTTTAAACATTGGGTACGAAATTAGTTAAAAAATATATATCAAGGTTACAGGTTGGGTGTTAGTATTAGGGTTGAGGTAGAAACACACAGATGCTTTGTTGGGTGCGTTTTTTTGCCTCTCTCTCGTGATGTCAACCACATAGATGCGTTGATGGGAAACCTGCAAATCCAGTTGTGTTGCAGGAAGTTACAGAGCAATCGCAAGGCAACGCGCGATATTGAAGTAGGGTAAGTATTTAACTGATTGTATGGTCAGTTAAAGTCACTATATTTGATGCATTACGTAGACGTATCCTTTGTGTTTCCATTTTAGGGTCAGGAATTTTCGACTTCGGCTGCATGTTACTAGCGTAGTATTTCATTGCATCAAATAATCATAAAACATCATTAACTAATAAAGTATATTACTCACCAAAATACATCCAAAACACGATCAGAACCATCAATCTTGCCATATTCTTCAGTTTCCAAGTATTTATAACAATTAATATGCTTGGAATAAAACAAAATTGTATTTAGTATCTAGGAATTTTCAGATTGATATTCAAATCGAATTTTCACATTTCAAGCCACCGCTGATTTCCTTCCATTATTTCTGTTTTAACCACCCTGGTTTTCGATTTAATTTTCTGCAATTTAGATTATATACTGCAATTACCTGCTCAGTCTGTGGTACGTAGTTTAACGTTGGCATAGTTGAAAAAAGGTTCAACAAGAAAATGAAACTATTTCTTTATATTTAAATGCAGCAATTAAGCGACTATGCCTCAAATGATAGTTCAGCCAGCGAATAAAAATATCGAAATATGTTTATTTTAATTAAGTTTGGTCACGAACAATTTTGTGTAAAACGCTCCTGGCGTATTGAGAGACGGTTTGTTGATTTAATAACGTTAGATGATTGTAGTTGGTGTTTAGGATTATCGGGGTGCGTTGATAAACATCTGAAACTTGTGCTGAGGATAGGGTAAATAAATTGGCATATGATTTCGCGCTACGGTTACTACTTTGAAGCACATAACTTTGACTCTTCTTCGTTATTTAGAATTTCAGGATTTTATAAGAAATAATAAAGAAACGAAACGATTCAAATTTGAAAGAAACGTAATAAAGGTTATCAGGTGTTGTTCATAGTGTTGATCAGTATCGTATATGTTGTCATGGTAAATCAGTTGTGACGTCATTTCCCGCTCGTGACGTAACGTGACGTGAAAGGCAGAAATTGACTGACGGCAGATGTAGTGACTGACTGAAGTTTGACAGCAAAAAGGTCGACATATAGACGATTCACGCAAGTGCAAGTGCTAAAAGTTTTATTTCGTAAGTTTTCGCTAGATCATAACACCTTGCTTCTTCAGACGAAGCATAATAAATACGGGTTATAACATATAGCGTAATCATAATATGATATGCTGACGATAAGATATGAGGATGAATCAAAATTTCACGGTTTATATACGCGCTATCGTTATGGGATATCCGGAAACTTCTATTGTTCAAGGATTAATTAAAGGATTCAAAGATTAATTAAGTATCGAATAAGATTGCGCAGATTATTCAAAAGGTGACTATAAAATAATTATCTTTAACATTAATGCCAGCGGGTTCCATTGTTTTTAATTTATGTATCAGTTAGGGTTATGTTCAAGTCCAGGTTCAAGTTCAGGTTCAAGTTCAGGTTCAAGTTCAGGTTCAAGTTCAGTTTCAAGTTCAGGTTCAAGTTCAGGTTCAAGTTCAGGTTCAAGTTCAGGTTCAAGTTCAGGTTCAGGTTCAGGTTCAGGGTGAGGTACAGAGTTAGGGTTAAGATACTTTTAAATGTATATCACTAATAAACACAATCAATTTTCATTATTCTAAGCATATTAACTGTTACAAATACTCGAAAACCAAGGCATATGGCAATATTTATGATTCCGATCGTGTTTTGGATGTATTTTGGTGAGTAATGTATTTTAATCTTATTGATCATTTCATGCGATAAAAATACTGTTAACTTACCGTGTTAGGGTTAAAGGTCAACGAATGAACTCATGATCTTTGACCCCATGACTCGAGTAAAGTAATATAAAAACATTTTGAAAGGGAAAGCAATCTTGAAGGTGTATACTAAAGTGTTCGGGTTGGCTACGTACGGGCATCACCGTTTTGATTTTTTTTTTACATAAGACATGGACGGGTCAAGACATGGACGGGGTTTAGGGGCTGCAGCACTGGGGCCTCCTCCAGAGATTAATTAAATTACTGTAAATTCAGTACGCTGAATCAATGCACGAGTCAATTTTAAGTCATGAAGTATTTCACCAAAATTTAAAAGAATCCAGTAAAACATCAATGGCGCAAAACTGAACTGAATATTCTGACGAATCCCGCAAAGCAAACCGACAAGGTGTTTCAACTTGATCAAGAATCAAGAATCTCTATTAAATCGAGTCATTTTGTCTGAAGACTCGAATCAAGTCAAGTCTCTAAACGCCGAGACTCGAGTCGAGTCGAGTCTTACACGGGTGAAGACTCGAATCGAGTCGAGTCACACCAAAAATGAGACTCGAGTCATTACAACTCTGCTTTATACACATATATATACCATGTGGAAGTCTGTTAGGTCATATAGCCTTTATAACATAAATAAGGAAATTATTACTTGGGGCCTCGTGGTGCCTGTAGAGCAGGGTGGCCAACAAGTCGATCGCGATCGCCTAGAGGTTTACTGGTCGATCGCTAGGCTCTAGCGAAAGTTCGCTATCACGATTAGCGAAGTCATTTTAATCGTAGTCGATCGCAAGAGTATATGAAATCAGAGACAACTTGCAATCAGAGACAACTTGCCCACCCCTGCTGTAGAGCAAGGGCCTCCAAATCTTATTCCGACTATATGTGTCGACATTATGATATCCCCAACAGTAAACTCTATAATCAAATTTTATTAAAACTCTTATTATGACTTCATGGTAAAAGCTGGGAAATTGGAACTTTCGCAATATATTTTAGTTCAATATCAATATCAAATTAAACCAATACTCGATGTTATCATTTCAGGCTCTGCTATCTCTCAAACATCTTCTGACAAATGGACTTTACTAGAGCTGGAAGCAGATCGCAATAGGTTTGATTTTGATGAATCTCACTTCTCATCGAAACGACTATTATTGAGAAGAAATATCTCGCCAGGATATGCCTTACAACTCACTTTTTCGGACATTAAGTTGGGAGATTCTCGTATATTGGTGAGTTTTTTGTTTTTTATTATTTGGATTTCAGAGTGACACTGAAACTAGATATGCTCACATTGAGAAAGAAGTGCTAGCTGTTGTATATTCCTTGAAAAGCTTTCATCAATATACTATGAAACAAAAATAACCAGTGATCACAAACCTCTGGAGATGATTGTGAAAAAAACCTCTGGTACGTGCACCTAAAAGTCTTCAAGCAATGATACTTCGTACACAAAAATATGATTTCTTCGTTGAACATTGTGCTGGTAAACATGTGTATTTAGCTGATACATTGTCTAGACTAGAGCCCATTTCACTGACACGAAAGCACAAAGTGCGAATTTTGATGATAATAACATGGTATCTTATATAAACATATCTGATGAAAGATTACTAGAAATTCGTAAAGGCCACTGATATTAGTGAGTTTCGATCATTTGGATATCAATATATAAACACTGGACTAGTTGAATCACGAGCACTTTGAATTGAAACAGGGGTGGTCAACTTTTGTCTCTGTCTTTGCGATTCTCGCAACATCTTAATATTTCCCGGAAACAGGTGATGAGATATCTTGGGTAATTTTAAATATTTTTAGGACATCTTCAAGATCTGTTTGTTGGTTCGAATATTTAAATTGAATGTACATTTAAATTTAGATGTGCCTTTCTTTTTTTCCAAATGAATAACCAGGTGTGAATTAAACACCAATGTCCAGAGAATGTTGACCATGTTTAAAAAAAGTATCTTGTTTTGTATCCTACCATTGCCCCATGCCCCAAGGGTGAATAATAGTTTCCTTGGTCCCATGCAAATACAGAGATTTAGGACGCACTGCCCCTGTTTGTGTCGGGAGGTTTAGGATGTACTCTAAAATAGGTTTAAAATCACAACCAACAAAATATTAGTATAGTTTATTTTCATAGGTAACATATTTATATTTTACAGAACTTTTCTCTTCTCTTTTTATCTATATTCTATAATGTTCGTTTCACTACATTCGGTGCACTAGCTGCTAGATACTAATATCTTATTGAGGTTTATCCAGCACCTTTTCGATCAATTGCGTGCGGATGAATGTCAATCTTATCATTTTAATTATTTACTGACATTCTATCGCTATTTAGACTTTCTCTGATTTACTGGATCAATAAAACCACTTTGAATTAAATTAGGGGTGGCCAATTAGTCTTTAGTTGCGATCGACTTTGAAATTTTCCATGAATGTTACAACAACCAACCGATAGTGAACTTTCGCTAGTTATTCAATTTAAATTCCATCAAACTCATGAATGAGATCCCTGAAATCTTCGTAACAATACAGCACAATTATGAGCTTCGAGCATCACAGCTTCAACGTAAAAACAAAAAATGTTGTCAACTAACAAAATTTCAGCTAAAGCGATTAGGAAGCTATTCTTCAGCTGAACAATTTTTAACTCTGAACTTTTACCTTCCGTTTTCCGCTGAAAAGCAATTTCTATTTGTAACGTCGCAGATATATATGGAATATAAGAATTTATTATTGCAAATTAAGGCTGGAATATAGAGACAATTTAACCGCGCTGATAAAATGTGATGACTCCGCCAGACCAACACAAGTAGTTCAAAATACAATATTTTATTGCAAAGATGCCAATGACAGGCACAGACGCCTTCTCACTCTTTGTAAACAAGGACGATATCAATTAAAGCATATTTTAACATAAAAGGCTCACATAAACATATAACTTTAAACACAAACCATCTAAATTAGACGGGTAGCTATTGAGGGATGTAGTTAATAATCAACGCTTGTAACAATTGGCACGCTAGCGCTCCAAAATCATGATTGGGCATAGATTATGAAAGGGCGAGATTTCGTAAACGTGACAAGAGTATTACTAAAAATACTTGTAAAGAATACATAAACGAGTAAACACACACATAACGATACTTGTAAATAGGGATGGGCAATTTCGAATCTTAAAAGATTCGAATCGAATCCGAATCTTTTTTGCCGAATCGAATCGTATCCGAATCGAATCAGGCCTTCTAACAAAAAAGTAGCGGATGCTAAGATTTCACTTTTTCAAGCACAAAAGGGCATATTAGGCTTCAATCTTATTGGAATAGACTAAGAAATGATTAATCTACTACAAAAAGTGAGGATAAATCCATATTTCTCAAAGTATAAAGTAAAAGAAAAGGCACAGTTTGCACATGAAACGATAGCATGAAAAGTGTAAATATGATGAATCTTATATTAATATGGAACTAAAAAGCATTTTTGGTTTTGGTGCAACATCTTATATGGAAAATTTACTAAAAAAAAAAAAAATATTTAAAAATTGAAAAAAAAATATATTTTTTACGAATCGTCGAATCACATTTTCCGATTCGAATCAAAGACGATTCGAATCGGTTTCGAAGCTTCGATTCGAAGTGCCCATCCCTACTTGTAAAGATACTGCAAAAAGTATTCTCCCAAAACCAGGTATAAAAAGCATAAAAAATTCTTTGTGTGTAACTAACTGACTTTAGGTTTCTTATATTCGAATTTTGCAACAACGAGAACATTCGCCACAAGTGACATCCCTTCAACCGAGGGAAAAATACTGTATGAAACATACATACAAAAAATGTTTCCAACCCTAACCCTTATCCTAACAATAACCATAACCCTTAACCTAACCCTAACTTTAATTTTTTGAATGGTGGCGAAATGTCATGATACCGTCGGTAGGTCATGTACGAAATATCCACTTGATGGCGGTGATGAGTTGCTTGCTATGGTAGTATTTACAAAAAATACTTATTAAAGATACTACAAGAAGTATTCTATCCAAATCAGGTCTTCAGCAAAATTGGAACAACTAGTAAGCCGGTGAAAACGATTCAAGGAAACTCAGAAGAAATCACGGTCAATCTACATACGGTGGACGGAGGGGGAGTGATGTTGGATAAAGTTCCTGGGACGTTCACATTGCGATATGAATGTAAGTACCCCCATTTGGTGGTATGGTCTGTATTTTGAAGTGCTGAGTCATCCAAAAATGTTGATAAGTAGGGGAACCAATATATGAAACGAAGAACTCTGTGACGTAAATACACGTCACGATATAATATAGTTAACACAACAGCTTTTTTGAATTTTACGGTTTGGGTATAATGAAGTTATTTTTTTTATTTCGATTCGAGAAGGTTTCTAGCTTACCTTAAATTTCCGTGTTTAGTACACATTATTTTCGTTCAAAATCTTAGTCATTTTGGGGGTGCGTATTATGCATGGGTATAACGAATTTTAAATTTTTTCAATAAAGCAATTTACCCTAAACTAAACTAGACAAAAATATAACACTAAATCTTTTCAAAAAGATTACCGGCATTTTGTTGACATTCTTGACATGAGCCGAATTTCCGACAGCAACAACAACACACTTTTCTAGACATGTGTATACCGTGATCACGCATTAATCACGCGAACGTACATATACGTGATAATAGTAGTTGATAAGTGGCACCCATTGACTGGAATTTGAGTAAGTGCGTATATATAGTCATAAAACACTGAAAGTGTTAAAATTATTTCGCCCATTATATGGACAGTATTGACGATGTTGTATTGGTAAAAAAAATAATTTTATACAAAAAATGTCATTTTTTTCCCCAAACTATGGGTGCGTAATGTACATGGTAATAGTCATTTTCTTAATATTTTGGTCACAAATCGTAGGTTCGTATTATACACGGAAATTTACTGTACTTCTATTTTTTCTATCCCACAGATAAAACGAGTTGTGGAAACTATGGCGACAGAGATCCTAGAACAAAGAAGTTTATCGTCAAATGTGCTGATTTGGAAGGTTTGAATTTAGAGTAATAATAATTACTTCTGTTTTAGTTCTCAAATCCCTAGATAAGTCACCCAGTTCCAACTTTTGGAGCTTCAAGGACAGTGGTTCTTAACCTGGGGTGCATGTACCCCCAAAGGGTGCGAGAGCCAGTTCTTGGGGTGCGAGAGAAGGGTCCAGAAAAATATTTTATTTTTTTTTGTTTTACTGCTCATCATTTCAAATCGTTGACCACAGCGATTTTCAGAGAGTTAACATTTCATGGGGATACAACGTGGAATAGAAAACTTTATACAGATTTCAGATTTCTTATGAGAGCGTCCTTTTTCAGCTGAGCACCTGCCTTTCTGAAAGTCTGTGCATACCACTATTGTTAGGGTTCACTTATACCTCCGAAAAATATGAATGTTTTTTCACCTATGCGCTAGGGTTGCGGGATGGAGTTTCAGAATCACAGGAGGTGCCGGGATACAAAGTGTTAAGACCCACTGTCAAAAGTATATATAATAACGAAAATAATAGTAAAAATAGTTACTTCTGTACGAGTTCTCAGACCCCTAGATATGTCACCTAGTTACAATTTTGAAGCTTCACAGAATGTATAATAACATTATTGAATGGAATAAAATATTCGTCCAACTATCCGATCATACTTAGATATTTTCCATTTCAGAAAAGTACTTGGATGTCTGCAATGTCTGCAAAGAACCAGAGTGTCACTCTATTTTTTCACGATCCTTGACGAACAAACGTAGGATAAAGGTAGGGTCAAAATGGGACGAATATCCCTAAAACGAGGGCAATTTTTAAATGCGTTGAAATTTACAGATGATGGCAGTAAGAGGAGTTAAATATTGTGATAAAAAATAATAAAGGAGGGTGATATTCAATTTTCAAATCCAAAGGAGTTAGTAATTGTGATTAAAGATATTTAAGGAAGGTGATGGGCGGTGCGGTGGTCTAGCTCTAGCGGACCTCGAAGGTTTGGGTTAAATCTACCGGTCGCCGCGTGTTCCTTCAGCAAGGTATCGTTCGTCCAGCTGGGCGGTAGCTTACTCGATTCCCGCATTGTCTATATGACCATCGATGGAATCGAGTCGTAATCGCTACCGTCTCACACACACATGCATATACAATCATGAAAAAAGATAAAATAAAATAAAAATAAAATAAGAAAATTAAGAAAGGTGATATTCAACCCGTTTAGCCAATACAACCATCGCTGGAATCGTTTTAATCGCTATCGTCTCTCACACACATGCACACATCATTAAAAAAAAATAATAAAATGAATGAATAAAAAAAAATTAACGGGGGTGATATTCAACCCGTTTAGCCAAAGTACATATGGATAAATCAAGCATTCAAAAATACGGAAATATGAGGAATGAATTAACACTGTTCTATTACAAGTTCATCATCAAAATCATTTCAATATCAAACAATGAACTCTCTGATCTCTTATCAAGATAGGTACATATATCACATAGTAGGTGTTAAATATTCAAAATTGCTCACATTGCACATATTCAAAAAAGGTATATTCCTGACTGAAAACAAAAATGAGACGACGCTACTTGGTACACTAAGTGGGCTCGTTTATCTCTTTTCAAATCGCGAAAGAGATGGCCCTTGATGTTTGGTCTGGCCATAAATGGGGAGTACATTTCACAAATTCAAATAGCTTGATCTCAAAAACTATTCTACACTCAGATTTCAAGTCTTCGTCTAATATTATATACTTCTAATTCTATTAAACCTAAAATAATGGCGCTAAAGAGCATAAAAGACGAAAATGTGAAATTTCTTAGAATGAGTGTTCCTCATGAATTATGAAAATTGGAATAATCTTCAGATAATTGATGTGTCATATTTACCCTCGATTCCCCAGAAAGCGCTAGTGCGCTTATACATTGCAGACCTTGGATAAGCGGGGGAAAGCCGTGACCAAGTTCACGTGAAACCGTTCTGTACCGGCGAGGAGTTCAGCGTCCCCAGTCACTTACTCACATCAAGGCTCAAGGACCAGTGAAGCCAAGATTCGAACCCAGAACCTCTATGTGGGCAGATGAACAGCATCTCCATGTGGGCGCATAGATGACCAGCCGACGGCTTTATCCGTTCGGCCACCGGACAGCCTGATCACTGGTTTCTTTCAAAGTATTGTAAAAGGTGGCGCTAAAGTTTCTCAGTTAAGCCTTTAAGGGGAATAAATTTCCTAAATTTCAAATGACTACAACTAGTGCTGATGGCAGAAAGCAGTTTCAATAAAAATTGCAAAGGATGTAGCGCTAGAGAGCTTACTTGGGTCAGAAATGAGGGGTAAATCTCAATTTCTCCAAATATCAGACATCTCAAAAATTCAGAACAAAGAAGTACATCGTTAAATGAACTTGAAAGGTCTAAATTTATTGTAATAATAATTACTTCTGTTCTAGGTACTTAGACTCACAGATTTGTCACCAGTTCACACTTCTGAAGCTTTAGGAAAGGCGAACCTTTTCAATTGACTGGGTCACAAAAATAAAATGGGTCACAAATTTACTTGAGTTGTGTGTGATAGGTATGTTTCAGTTAAAAATTTTTTTTTGAGAAAATGGCCAGGAAATGGCCAAATAAGCCAAGCCGATTGTATGAGGCCAAATGAATCGAAAAATGGCCAAATTTCAAGAATTAGCCTTCAAAGGGCCAAACTGGCGACCCTGGTATGAGTAAAGGGTGAATCTGTAAGACTGATTTGCCAACTAAGTTACCAAGTACAAATTAAAATCTTCGTTCATTATTAAACGATGATTTTTGAGATACTTAAATTTTAAAGAGGTGTATGGTTGCCCGAAAAGCTCTTCTCACAGTAGCATAACTGAACATTATTTTTTGTGTATAAATACCAAAAAGCGAAGTGGGTCACTGAAATGTAGGTGGTGGGTCAGTGGTTCGCAATCCCTGCTTTAGGGATTCCAAAATATCATGAAGAAATATCATGAAATAGAAATATCCGTCTCACTATACGATCGTATTTTCATTTCAGTGTGCGTTACCGACAAGGATATATCACACCCAGAGTCATCTCACTTTTCCAACTAATTACACAGGTAAGCACAAGTGCATATTAAGACTAAAACAATGTGGAAGCAACTCCGGTTGCGAATAAAACGTTGGATAAATTAAATTTCATTCGCAAGGCAGAATGGCCGAGTGGTCTAAGGCGCTGCGTTCAGGTCCAGGCTCCATTGGAGGCGTGGGTTCGAATCCCACTTCTGTCAATAAATTTTGACATCGAAACCCATACAATGAAATATCAAAATCCTGACAAAATATGAAGACATGAACTTATTTACTTTTTGTAGATAGATGCAATTATTTCATGGATGGCGTGAAGATGTTGAATTGCTCATCGAAGAAGTACGGGAGGAAAGGGATACGCGAAAACGTAACCTGCAAATTCGAATGCAAGAAGGGATACCTTCCAAGAAATATGATGCATGCGACATGTCAGTAAGTAGAATAACTACATTATTACCAAAAACCTATAAACTTACCTGTAATTGTATTGTGACGTGGTGTAAAATAGCTGAGAGGCTTTAATATTTATGTCAGGGATGGCGAACCACTGACCCGCAGGTCACGAAGTGACCCACCACCTACATTTCAGTGACCCACTTCGCTTTTTG
>JAUELA010013403.1:0-11877 GCA_031471845.1 Boltenia villosa | reverse complement strand
AACATATTAGGAGTCGGAGTCGGTACATTTTTTCCCGACTCCGACTCCTGTCAAATTTGCTCCGACTCCACAGCCCTCTGACATTGAAATGAAATTTATTCTTGATAAAATCTGGTAGTACCATGAGTGCACATTGCAATATTACATACATGATGTATGTATGTATATGTGTTAAGCAGTATACGTGAGTGTCATTCAATTGAATTTATATTAAATAAAAGTGACATTAAAATTAGTATGACACTATTTTCCTTTACATTTATGAGCATTAGAAAATGACTATTCCGTCTGAAAAAACAGTAACACAACTGTTATAATGATGAGTAGGCCCAACATAGGTACATATATACATAGATGAAAGTTCACTATCAACTCTTCATAGCTTTTTGCAACAATCCTATACTTCAATATTACCCTAGTTACATTCGTGCTGAACATTGCTGCTGTTAGATTATGAGAAAATAAGACTTAACTTTCAATCACTAAAATTTAAACTGAATGAAATCTGAAAGTTACCATAAGTGCACATTGCAATATTACATACATGATGTTATTCTCTGTGTAGACCTGGAATTCGTTTGTTACGTTTACATTGTTTTTTCTGATGATTGGCTGTGTTGATAGTAACCATCAAATCCAGTTGTATTCCAAAAAGTCTTAACATAAAATTGGTGAGTCGAAAAATCGTTGCGAAAGTTTGCTTGTCTTGAAGCGACTTTGCCATTTCTCAATGAATCTCGCAGGGGGCGTTCTTTTCTAGGGGATGTCTATTTTTGAATCCACTAAAGCTACAAGTACAATGGCGGGTAGTGCTAGTTTATAAATAAAAAAAATCCTGACAAAAGTCCTGAAATCATTCCGAACCAGCAGATGATTTAAATTTCTAATTTTCATTTTTTCTGCAGCGAACGGATGCAAGAGATTCGTCGGCAGAAGGAGAAACTGGAAGAAAAGATCATGGATCTCTACAGGACACCTGGACCCTCCCCACCAAAGAGGAGAGGTGAGTTACTTGCTTTTTTATTACCGTAATCTTCTATGTGTAATACTCACCCTTGATTTGTCACCAAAATATTTAAAATTAAAATAATAAAAATTTAAATTCATTATACCCATGCATAACATGCACCCACAAAATGACTAAGATATTCACCGAAAATAATGCGTATTATTCACAAAAATCACTGTAATTCCTGATAATTTCAGTCCCTGATCCTGTATCTCTAGTTGTTGATGGCCGTATTGTGAATACCATCTTAGTATATCATCTGGTTTTAGTATCAAATTTAGACCTACAATCAACGACACTTACTCTTAATTGAATCGATCAACATAAACCACCTCTCATTCTTAATTTAGTCGTTTGCCATTTTGACAGCTATATATATGAACTTTATTACAAATTTTAATTCATATTTTTCATACCGTACTTTTTTGTGTAATAACCCCCAAAATGACTAAGATTTTGAACAAAAATAATGCGTATTACACATGGAAATTTACAGTATTTTAAATTTCATTTAAATTTAACACCTAATTTTCATCTCTGGGCATACCACACCTGTACGCTGCGGCACACAGTTTCAGAAACATTGATCTATCTTAGCCATTCAAATTATGATTAATAATATCAATAAAAATCATTTCTCAGGCTTCGGTGCAACTCTGAAAAAGACTTTCCAGAACCTGGGTAAAGGAAGTGATAATCGACGCAGGAGAGATGGACTTCCTCCTTCTTCTTCATCAACAAGCAAGCTTGTCACAAATTCTCCAAGAAATACTGATGTTCCAGGCTCAAAAGAGGTCGCGGCCCCAAAACTATCAGACCGTGACAGCGAATCGGTCGGCTCGAATTCAAGCGAAAGTCAACGGAAAACTTCATCAGGTAAGAGATATATTTGTTTGATTATAAAATTATTATTAAAAAAAATTAAAATATGTAAATTAAATAAAATACATTAGGGCAGGAAGAGAAGTACTGACCCATTATCTTTAATTGTTCTACTTGTTTGTGTATTTTTACATAGATGGAGTAAACATTGTTATTCTCCTTTGCTCAATACTCAAATTATGATTAAATCAAGGTCAAACTTGTGAACTCTTCAAGGTCAAACTTATGATTGACCAAGTAATATGTCAAGTTGGTCAGTGAGACATATAAACGTTTCACTTACTCACTCACATTTATTCCACTTTTTTGTGTATATACTTACATCTAATCGCAATAAAATCTCCCTGTATAGAGTAATTTACCAAACTTCGGCAATATATTACATATTTCTGCTTCTAGTAGCTTTGTTAAGTTAAACAAAACTAATTTCACAAAAATACAATGGATCAGCTTATTACAATGTTGAATTTTCTGTAATGAATATGTTGGAAGTTGTTAGATCTTTAGAATAGATCAGTAGAATGTAGAAGTTTTGTTTGATTGTATTGTTTAGATTCAAATATTATCTATTGTTGATGTGATTGTTACGTAACAATGATCTGATAATTAGATTTTAATTTCAATTTCAAATTAGATATTTCGTTATTAAAAAAGTTTTTTTGTGTATTTTCTTACGAAAATTGAAATATTAGTAAAAGTTTTAGACAATCCTTCTAATCAGTAGTAAGTAGGCAATGCTGATCTTATCAATAGTTTGTGTTTTAGAGTTGATAGACGTAGATTTTATATCTTAGAATTATTGCTTTATTTGGAAATAATAACTTTGGAAAAGTTTTATAACGTGGCTGAAACTGCCACTGACTTATATTTTAATTTCATTCTCACTTTTTTTTTAATCTATAAATTTATATTTTTTATGAAGATATATCCGTTTTTAATAAATTCTCATTATATCTATCCACACTTTAGAAAAACATTCTCCATTTCCTACATTACCTCACTTAGAATTCAATTCCTTTTTTACTGTTAACCAGTCACGAAACATAGAACAAAAGCCTGTTTCTGGAGCAACTTTTGAAACCTTTTTCATTTTATACCTGGAACCATTTAAAATCCGTTCACTCATTTTTAACTGTATACTTTCAACAGTTTCAAACCTATTTACCATCAAAATGTTTGCACTTCTTACATAAGCATAAACATGTCCGTTTGGGTGACTCAACATTTGCTTGCCTGACATTGGAGCACAAGTAAAAAGATTGTTCATCATTGAAGCACTAGTCCTCAAATCCCACACATTGCAAACAAATATAATAGACAATGATTCTTTTGAAATTAATGTATCATATTTATCAGAAAGCCAGCAATATTTTACAGCCGCTGTAATGTGAATGTCCATGAATATTGTTCATTTATTCTCTTCCCACACCACATCAAAATTTCATATTTTTATTTTCAACATTTTTGATTTTTATTGTTGTAATCATCGAACTAACATCGCTGTTCTGTGTGTTTCCGCTTCATCGATCATTCCAGCTCCGTCATACAGAAGAGTTCGCAAGAATATGCAGTTATTTAACAAACTTCGTCGATTGTACCCTGTACAAAAGAGAGGATCATATACACGTAAGCTCACCCCCTAAAACCCCTTTTCGGTGACGCTGCTCTGAAATAGCGGCCCTGGTGCTTATCTAACATTTTGCTTGAGCATGAAATTTTGAATAGATTATGCGTGGAATGTAGAATTAAGTAGTTCTTGTCTTTTTATGATAATATTGGAAATCTGATTTGAAGAAGCTTGATTGCATGTACTTAGGCTAGATTTAGACGTTTTTTGAAGTGGTGATGATGTTTGTGTAACAGTCCAGGGCACAAAATAACGGCCAGTCATCGGTCAAATGACTGGCAATGACAGGACACAAAATAACTCGTTTTCATACGCTGAACGTAAAAGTTCGTTTCTTGAACGATAAACGTCCTTAATTTACCCTTTGGAACAAGCGCCATTATAAAGGCAAATAATTTGACAGGCCAAACAACAGTTTTAACAGGCTTCGACTGGCCAAGCCTGTCAAAATGACATGCCTCCCAAAATTCCTCTATTGTGCATTACAGTCTCTGGCTTACATCAAAAATCTTGTTAGATTTCTCAGTTTAATGCAGCTGGAGGTAATGTTGTTTTTCGGACAATATTTTAAATATTAAAGAGAATACGGTGCAGTTAATTTGGATGTACTTGTGATAGTTTTGTCACATGTATTTTTTTTATGGTGTTTTTTTGTGATTGTCAAAATTTCAATTGTTTTAAATATACAGGGCAACTGCCCCCGAACATTTTCCTTCTGGATTAGGGGTGGGGTTCAGGTCATGTTCATGTTCAGTCTTACATCGTTTCTATGTGCATTGCACATTTTCAAGGAGCAATTTTCAGAGGCAATTGTCCTAAAATAGCAACATATAGGTCATAAAAAGTATGCAATGAATTTTGTAATATTTTCAACCATTGAAATATATATCAATATGTTTGAAGCCTGGAGTGAGCATTATTTTTTTGCATAATTTGATTATTTATTTATTTTGTATTTATATGACAAATATGACAATTTAGCATTGTTTGAAAAAAAACAATTCAAAATAATTTATCTTTACAGTAAATACATAAAATGAAATACAGTTCATCTTCCATCTCAATCTCATTTTTATTATTTCTGATATTTTTTTTTTCAAGTCAACTTTATGAATTAAACTTAATATAAAATGTTTGAAGGTGAAACTAAAAATTTGAATTTTTACTGTGAGACGTTCTGTTGATATTTTTGCAGTGTAATCTTGTTTCTGACGATTTGCATTTTGTCTTATTAGCTTGCATGGTAGATTTATTTGTTATTTTACCAGATTTGCTCTGATTTTTATTCTCTAACAAAGATATGTGAACAACATATCGAGGTGCATATAGTATTAATAACATAACTGCAACTGCCAAAGTGAAACCTGCATAGTTTCGATAATGCATAGTTATTCTATAGAAGATTCATATTTCTAATATACACCAAGTGCCCGATCCCCAATGATGAATATTGCAGAAATATTCACATTAGACCGGGACAAAAATACCTTCAATGTTAAAAAAAAATTTTTTTGGTCAATTTAGAAACAATACAATGAAAAATGAATAATTTTGCTGTATCCAAAGTTTTATCCAAATATATATCACCATTAGAAGTATATAATTAACGATTGATTGGTAAAATATTGTACCAGTTAATCGTTTATAAAATTGATTAAAATTGACAGAAAATGATTGAAATTGAGAATAATCTTTTCAAAATTTCATTCAATTATTTCAATTTTAATCCTAAGCGTTTGGTCCACAGGAACCTAAATAGAAAAAAAAATTCACTCTTCTTCCAGGATTAACATTCTTTAGCTATGCTTTTCTTTTGTTCTTTTTATTGCTGCATCTATAGCTTCAAAGGTGTTTTTTCCTGGTGAAAATGACAATATCTTATGTATTTTCTATTATATTTTGCGCTCCTCATTTCTCTTGCTCTGCATTTTAAAAATTTCAATTCATTTCTCTAACTTTTCTTTGTTCTATTTTTCAGTTGAAGTACCAAAAGAAGAGACAAAACCAAAAGACTCGAAGCGTAGATCTCGTCTTGGTGGTGGCATGGCGTACTCTACAAATGCACTTAACGCAGTCTCTACGGGTGTTGCCGGTGGGAACGGTCATCTGGATTCCAACCATTTGAAAGGTTTGCCAGTGTTGCACTTAAGTTTTCTATAAGAAAATTTGTTTAACGCTAAATGCGCAATCTTACCCTCATGGGGTTTATATATGGGGCCCTAGCCCACTTGGGAGTGTAGCCAGTTTCCCCCATAGTTTTGTGGGTCGTCACTTTGGGGACTGTCAGCAATATGGATCTATAATAGTCATCTGATAGTTTGGGACCCTCTAAAATACTGGGAACTCTTGTGGGGGTAATATTGTGCTCCATGATATGACCTGGGATCAAATTCAGTTAGATGGGTCCAATAATCAGTCCTGAGCGATTAAGTCAATCAAGATCACAGCCTGAAAGCATTGCTAGTATTGATTCTGATGCTCCTAGGATGTTGGCAAGAATGTTTCACGTCACTGAAAAAATATATAAATATCAGCTCAGTCCTGGCGGTCACTAATGCCAAACACTATATTCTTCTAATGGGGAGAATTTGGAATCCAGACCTGATTAACCCAAATGCAGCTGAAGCTTGTGAACCCCATTCAATTGTATTAAAGCCAAGTTGTAATTGCCAAAGTATATATATATTCAGACGATATATATTTATGTTGTTGTTTAGTTTATTTTTGCTTTATTTATTTTACAATTAATTTGCTTGCCGTGCCTTCACTTTCTCCACTGTACATTACTTTCCTTCTTTTCTTTATGCTTTTCAGTACTTTATTGTAGTTATACCAGAAGCTATGGGGTTGATCAAAATCCTCTCTCTCTGACTCTACTAACCTTTGTATGAAAAACTGTAATTTTTCGCGAATAATACGCATTAATATTGGTCTTAGTCATTTTGGGGGTGTGTATTATACATGGGTAAAGGGATTTTGGATTTTTATAAGTTTAATTTTTAATATCTTAGTGTCAAATCAAGGGTCCGTAACATACATGGGGCTGTATTATGCATGGAATATTTCGCTAGTAAGAATTTATATGAAATAGTTGATTTGGGTTTTAGGAGCAAGGCATTTTATCATCAATAGTTGGGTTAAGCCTGGTTTAAACTTGGCTTAACTTCAAATTTAATTTTTGTCTGCTTTTCTTAATAACCGAATAAACAAAAATCAATAATTTTGACCGCAAAAATGGATTGAATTTTTGTGTATAATACACACCCTTGATTTGTCACCAAAATATTGAAAAATTAAAATGACTAAGATTTTGGCCGAAAATAATGAGTATTATACAAGGAAAATTAATATTAATTTTTTCATAAATTTCCAACGACAAATCTGTCTTGGACTCAATAAAATAACTCACACAACTCAGTTTTGAAAACACTAGTCCAGATGTCAATTTACACCTATTCCCACCAAGGTTAACCCAATCTCCCTAATTCCCTTCGTTAACTTTGTCCTTATTTGATAAACTCCGCAACTCTGGTTCACTAATCAAACTAACTATGTCTTTTTTCATGCTTTTACTAACACGCTTGGACGCAAGACAGGTTTCGGAATGAAAACGTTCTTTGTTTCTGTAATTTAGTATGTCACATCACTGCATGCCTACAATACATTTCTGCCATTTATCTGTCATTGAAGAATTTATGTTTCAAGTTGAATAAATTATCTCTATTTTTCCACTTTTTTTCATAATTTTCTGCATTTTGCAATAAATTCAACAACATCTTCGATATAAAGATGATTTTTGCATGTATTACGATCACTTTTCATTTCATTTTTTTCTCACAATTTCTTTTTCCGCTCGCCTCATGGAAGGCATTTTCCAATTCTTTCCACAAGAAAAGAAGACAAAACTTTCACTGATGCTTATATTTTCCATTTCTTGATATTTTTTAACATTTTTACACCTATATGTATCTTTCAGAAATTATCCAACAATTAAAATTATGAAAAAATATATATATTTTGTCTCAATTTATTACTTCTCACAAGTATAGACTCTTTGTATATCTGATGAATTTCGGTCATATTCATGACCATCACAATCAGGTTCTTTAATATAAGTTAAAGCCTTCCAGCGTGCCTTTCCAGTGTGTCATATAAATACAACATCAACTCGTTACAATGATTACCAAGTGACGTCATTCAACTTAGTGTAAAAATTTGTTTACTTAAAAAAATTGATCTTCCTCATTCAACTTCAAAAATATCCATCCTACTGAGTTGATGAAAAAAAAATTGATCCCACCCAGTTCAAAATTGTCGTCTCTGATTACACCTAGTGGAAAATTACAGACCTCTTTCAATTAAAAATTTCCGAATCAAGCTAATAAGATATTTCAACAGATTGAATCTGAATGATTTATAAACCAGTGCTTCTCAACCTTTTTCAACTCTCGGCCCACTTTTACTGACATTTTTTCGGAGACCCACTATAAGATATTGTGGCAAAATGACAATGAAAAAAATTAAAATATGTTTGTGTGAAAGAAATAAAATATTAACAACACATTCAATTTACTGTCAAGATGCTGCTCAATAGTACTCAATGCGCGTTGATAAAGGTATTCGCTTTTTGTACTGTAACATTTTGGCTTGCTTCGCGGCACACCTGAAATAGCTTTGCGGCCCACCGGTTGAGAAGCGCTGATTTAAACAAAATGCGAAACAGCAAAATTCTATAGAGCGCACTTAGGCTAATCATTCAAAGCTATAGAATTGAAACCATCTGCTGTTGTTTCATCTCATTCTAGGCAAAGTATTTCGACGTGCTCTTGTGGAATACTCATTCTTTGCATGTCTCTTAGTTCTTCAAATATTCATTTATAATTTCTATTGCACGGCTACATTGCACTGCAAGCACGTTTCTCCCAATTAATGATCGATTGTTATGTAACAATTTGATTTTATTGTCAATTGTTCAACGCATGAACAGATTTCCAGTCGATTGAAGATATTCAAGCAGGAATTATGACATCACAATCATCGTTGGATCATGAATCAGTCGACTCTTTGGGAAGCGAAGGCAAGAACTTCACTCTAGATTAGAAATAATTCACAATTGTTAGTAAACAATGACCTAGCACAGTGATGTCATAAGTTGCAGTTGTAACATCATAATATCATTTTTCAAATTCATTGTGATGTAAAAAAGCGCCTATTTGAAAAATAACATTATATTCAGGTCTTGAATACTATACACTCGGTCCTTACCAAGATGATCCAATGCAAACCTTATGCAGGGTTCCATGTCTGACTTGTGGTACGAATGCACGAGTGGAATTTAAGATACTATTCACCATTTTTATCCACTTGTTCAAAGCATTGTGAAAAAAATTTGATATTCTGTGTTAATATAGGATATTTGGAATCCAATAATACAACCACTTCGTTCAATGATCGAAAGAAACAAAATTGTATAAAATGCTCATGAAGCAGGTCAATGTAGAACTAGCCTGCCATTAGTATCTCTTGGGATGTAGGAAAAAAGTAACAGACCGTCAATCCTAACCTCCGAACTCTGACCCCTTGACCTCCTAAAACAAAACTAGCCCACTTATCCTAACCCTTTTTTATCCTGTGACTGAAGTTAGATCCTTTTTTATTCTGCAATTTTTTCTCTCCAGCCATGATTTTGGCTTTTATTCTATTCACAGTCTCTTGATATATATCAAAAATAATAGCAATAATGCTTATGTAGCTTGTCAATGTAGAACTGGCCTCTTGGGTTGTTGAAAAAGTCACAGATGGAGATAGCTGATCCTAAACTTCCTAATCCTAAAACCAACCCCCTAACCCTCCGCCCTAACCAATAGGCTACTGAGTTTTTTGATGGGTTTAGAATTTAGATAATAGATTTTTTTCAAATATTCCGTATAATTGCGTAAGTACCTTCTTCTGTGACTGAAGTTTGACTTATTTCCCTGACCATATATTACTGGCTTTTATTCTGCTCACCCTCTCATTGTTTCATTCATAATAATAGCGACTGCGCGACTCCTCCCC
Source organism: Boltenia villosa (assembly GCA_031471845.1). Taxonomy (NCBI): domain Eukaryota; kingdom Metazoa; phylum Chordata; class Ascidiacea; order Stolidobranchia; family Pyuridae; genus Boltenia; species Boltenia villosa. The sequence goes on along the minus strand of JAUELA010013403.1, from coordinate 2,302 downwards.
TACCCTAAGAATTATTTCATCAATTTAGGCAGATACAGGGTTATGCTTCAGATCATTGATAGCACAAAACAAGCAGAATTTCATAATCAATCAATGAAACACTTCTTTTTCATGTGATCTGCACCAATGCACAGTTTAATTGCTCATTTTCTTGATCAAAATTTTGCAATATTTTTCTTCAATTGATCTCTGATACATGATACAAAATTTTCTTGTATGTCCTATGCCAAACAAGAGATGCTGTTATTAGCAACAGACTACGCAATGTTTCGTATTTATCAGCATTTTTTTTATCTACCTTGATTTTCCCTGTATAATACGCATTCTTTTCTGTCAAAATCTTCGGTCATTTTGGGGGTACCTATTATACAAGGGTATAAGGAATTTTTAAATTATTTTTGATATTTTGATGACAAATCGACGTTGCGTATTATACACAGAAAATTACTGTTGTAAGGATCTGGTCATATTTACCTTGGTGTCACAAGAGGGCAGTATTGGGCTTAGCCACACAATGCGAACTTGTTTGAAAGCCGTGACCTAACAGGACCTTTGTAATGTAAGGTCACATTAAACCACAAAGGAGCCCACTGTCCTCAGTTGCTCATTGCAATAAGATCCTTGATGAACATATTGAGAGAAGAGCTATAAAGGCTAATAAAATGGGCATCCCTAATTTACTGAAGGTGCGGGAAAGCGGGAAACTCGCAATACTAATTTTTGTAGTTGTGGAAATACGAGTATCAAATCAAATAGAAACTTAACACTAACCCTAACCCTTCTGTAAATTAGGATTGCTAGTTTCCCGCACCTTTTTTAAATTAGTGTTTCGATTCGCGTTTTCCGTCTTCCGTAAAATTAGTTATGCCCAATAGAATTTCGTTTTCATCAATATTTATCCAAATTTGAAAAGGTAAAAAGGCAAAACTTGAATTGATAAAATAAAGAGGCTCAGCTGTGTGTTCTATGGCGTGCATTGTTACATTACAGGATCATTTTCTTTCATTTTACTGCAGTGTGATTATGCTTTGATTTGGATTTGCAGTGCTGTGAAACATTTTTGTTCTGAATTGCTAATACCATGAAGATATTTATGAACTTTTGTAAATTTACCAAAATTCAATTTTGACATATTCCCTTATTTTATTGAATAGCATCTTCACAGCAATTGAGGAAATCCATCTCTCAGCAGGACAGTGCTTCTAGCTTATCTGGATCGGCGCCAAAAGGTAAACAATGGAAAATGTTAATAATTTAGGGTGGTCCAACTTCTATATACAAGAAAACTATATTTTGTATCTTATATTTTTTTTCTATTTTTGCAAGCCATCGACATCTAAGGTCATTTAGGCTATGCAATATGTGAAAGTTTGTCAGAGAAGTGTGAATATGTACCTTGCTCAAGGGTACCGCGCTAAACTAAGCGAAATTTTTCTCTTGATAGCGCCGTGCATGTTCATATATATGTGTGTGTAGAGGAAATCTTGACTCGCAAGAAGATTTCTCAAAAATTGGGGAAGCCGGAGTAGTGCAATAGCTTCTCGAATTGAATTCAATGAATTGAATCGGGGTGGTCCAACTTCTTTGACATTGCAGGCCACTTCAGCACTAAACATATAAGTCGCGGGCCACAAATGAAAACTAAACTTTGTCCGTGATTGTTGTCACTTTTCAACCAATACTGTCACTCTTGCAATCATTAGTTTCAGGGGCTTTGAATTTATTCATACATAATGCTTATCATATTCTTGTCTGCGTATGTATTTACTGCAGTATTTTTGAAAAAAATATCGAAGTTGCTAATTTTTTTTCTAGATAAAAATACAATAGATCTATATATCATAATGAGCGCTATTAAAAATCACAGGCCCAATAATCTATCCAAGTCCGAGTCCTTGATAAAATGAATAATCATCCCATCCCAGCCTCGTCTATCTGTTTCCCGAATCTTCATTACCATCGTATCATTATCTTTTCAACCTTCAGGCCGTCTAAGCAGTGCCAGCAGCGAAGATCAACAGCTCAACGCTGGCAAAACTCCGACAGCCGACAAGATATCGCTGCAACAATTTTTAAATGAAAGTAAAAACAAGTCCCCGGTAAGATTTTTAATATTCTGTTGATGTTTTGATTTAAATATTAAAGAATTGAAATGTTACCGATTGTTTATGTTGAAATGTAAACAAAATGAAAATATAAACAAACAAAAACATTTGTTGTCCGGGAAACAGGAAATTAGAGAAAACAATTGCTCAACAATTGAGATTTTTATTTGAAATGGTAAGAGGACAATGGGAGAAAT
>JAUELA010013292.1:0-11879 GCA_031471845.1 Boltenia villosa | reverse complement strand
GAATCACATTTTCCGATTCGAATCAAAGACGATTCGATTCGGATTCGAAGCTTCGATTGGAAGTGCCCATCCCTAATTATGATGATAATTTCAGTGACGTCAGTTTGAGGAATTTTTAGTACTATATTGTATATGGATGAAGTATTTAGGAATTTGTCGGACTAGAAACATGGTTAGTATTTCGTTTGCTGTAATAATAAACATTTCATCTATAGGCATACTTATTTTGTAGTGACTTCTCTAAGACGGAATGAAACAAATATATATCTTTGTTTCATTTGACATTCAACGTCTAGGGTTAGTTATATACATACTCAGACGTGGAGACATTGTGCGGGGCCCGTTGCATGAGGATGAGGGGGGCCCCATTTAATAACGTCGTAAATGACGGTAATAGTGTCGTTTTAAATGTGCCACATCTCCCATATTGAATGAAGTTTTTTTGGTATTTCATTTTTCTGCCATTCCATAAGAGGTGTGCGGCAATTTTTTTTAGCAAATAAGTAAATTCATTTAGTGAAATTTTCATAAATACCAATCAATTGTAAAGTAATCAATTTTAATAATTTAATATTATATGCTAAATTGTACTCTCAAAATTGCGGGGCTCGTAGCATTTGGTCCATTTGCAACAAATATAATCCGGCCATGTGCATAGCATGAAATATTATGACTTTTCTGCAATCTGATACTTTAGCATCCCACGAAGATGACAAAATGTAATGTATATGCATTTACGCATAGCAACAATACACACAACAGTACAAGATTACTACAATCATATAGAATGTAACAAGACTCAGATGCATTTTTTTCTAAACACTGAAGAAAAATGAACTTTTGATACGATCGGTCATTAAGCCAGTTTCAACAAGGGGAGAGAATGAAGTGAAATTGTCATCATTACCACTAAATTGTAGAGTAATCAATTTTGAATTAATACTCTTTTTTTTTACTAAATTTCCCTCACAAGCATTCAGTGCGGGACCCCAAAATTGCGAGGCTCGTGACATTTGCTACATTTGCAACAAATATAATCCGACCATGTACATAGCATGAAATATTATGACTTTTCTGCAATTTGACACTTATAATGTAATTTATATGCATGTACGCCTAGCAGCAATGGACACAACAATACAAAATTGCCACATTCATATAGAATGCAAAAAGTAAATAGATGCCTTTTTACTAAACACTAAAGGATAATGAAGTTTTGATACGATCGGTCAATAGTATGAAATATTATATATATGAATATATGAATTTTCTGCAATCCGATATTTAGCTTCCCACGATGATGATACAATGCCATGTATATACATCTACACCTAGCAACAATGCATACACCATTGCTACATTCACAGAGAATGTAAAAAGAAGAATAGCAGCAGATGCCTTTTTTACTAAACACTGAAGAAAAATGAACTTTTGATACGATCGGTCATTAAGCCAGTTTTGACAAGCGAGAAGAATGAAGAAGATTTAATCGGAGTGCAAAAAAATTTTAAACCGATTGAGTAGATAAATAGTGAATGCCGCATCCAAATATGGAATCGTCGATGTCTGTGTTTCAGTCACGCCGATGGATAATCAGGTCAAGGAGAGTATGGGTTATATGTTTTGAAATTGATAATATATATATAACGAATAAGATTCGGGCAAACCTAATTTACGGATATACGGATTTATGGATTTACGGATTCACGGATTTTGTTTCATCTTAAATACAATTTAGTATCAATGAATTCAGTATTAGTTAGGGAGGAGGGTTAGGGTAGGCTTGGGTAATAGATATTTCAGTCTGTCGGTCCGTAACTTACGGAATCCGTAAAAATCACTCCGTAAATTAATGAACAAAATCCGTAAATCCGTTCATTCTTAACTCCGTAAATTAGTGTTGCCCAGCGGTTCTTCTGAAACATAGAACAACGACCTGGCCTTTTTAATAACTTACAATGTTCCATCACAATTATTATCACCCGCCAAACATACACCATAGAGCTGAAATTATCAATCACTGCCACTACCGCCCCAAACGTTCCACACCTTATCATATTTTGTTATTATTGCTGTTTATTAATTAGTTTCTTTCCGTTTTATTATTGAGTTTTGAGAGCAAGTGGAATAAAAATATTGGCATGTACTTTTCAGCTTATATTTAAGTTTACTTTTTTTTGTCGCTGTTATACGGCCATATAGATTTAAACGTTGTCCCAGCCCTGAAAAACATTAATCTTTTGTGAACAATTCGAAACAGGTTTTTCCTGGAAAGAATTTCAGAATTCAAAGCTGATTTTTATCCGAGAAACTTTATTCCTATTTCATGAGTGGGATTGATAAGAAAAAAATGTATCGATATATCATCAATGTTGATAGTGATGATAAACCCAGTTGAAACACAAATAGTGAATTCCGATGCCAAATATGGAGCCGCTGAATTCTATAAGCTGTTCAGCAAAGCAATGTCTCGTTTTGAAGATAAAAATTTAATCTTAAAACGTGAAAAGATTCAAAAGATACGGTGAAGATTGAGCGATTAAGAAGATCAAGTTATGACCATAAGTAGACGTATCCAATTTAACCTTCCATCAAATATGATATTATAATACTAACGTTACCATTATTATATCTACAGCCTGAACAGTACACGATAGTACTGGTCATAAGCATATACGACATGCGGTCTGCACAGTACTTACACGGAGCGTTTTCTATCTTATTTTTTGGTCTAATTTGCTGGTGGTAAACTTATCACCGCTATAACTCTAAATCACATGTTCTTTTTTATACTGTTAGGGTTAGACTTACAAATTCGTAAAATAATCACAGTCACACAAAATTGTATTGTTTTAAACCTGCAAAAATACGCTATGATACATTCGTCTGAAGGTTGAGAGCTACTAGAAATGTTTCAACTTTATCACATTGGGGAAAATTTCAATAGAGCTTCGGCCATACTTGGATATTCCATAGATCAATATGACATGGAATATATTCAGACTTACATACTTTGGCCAATCGTTGGCAAAAATGTGGTAATTCTTACATATTTCTTACTAATATCTTTGACAAACCAAACTTCGGCCATACTTAGATATTCCAGAGATCAATATGACATGGAATATATTCAGACTTACATGCATGTGTGCAAAAGTGATAATTCTTGGATATTTCTTACAAATATTTCCAACAAAACAATCATAGTCATTACGTATATAAGCCTCTGATAAATCTTGTAAGAAATAAGCACGTAGTTTCTTTACATACAACGCCGGAGATAATGCGGGGAAAATTCATGACTGGGATATGTTCGTCCGAAAGGTTGAGAGCTATATTGAATTCGTTTTAACTTCATCCCATCGGGTAAAATTCCAATAGAGTTAGTGAACGTAATAAAAATTCCATTTTTGCTCACTATGGATACAGAACCAACATTTGCCAAGGATGAATCAAAATAAACTATCAATGACGTCAGCATGAATAGTATAACTTATTCATTGCCACAGTATCAGCTTTCATAAAGACGGGAATATTTACACTAATATTTATAGCTCCGTAAAATTTGATGAAATAAACTATCATTGTAGGGGCGCGCCCTTTATGTCGTGTAAATACCTGATAAATATCCATGTATTGGAAACAAAATTCTTATAATTCCAGGCTATATATAAAACTGAGCAAACATTTCACGAGGACAAACTAAATACAGTTAAACGACCTCGACGCCAAAGTAAATATTGTAATTTCGCTACTACTACTACTACTACTGAAGTCATTAATGTCATGTAATAATGGAATTTATTACAGCAATTGTGACCTCATATCATGCTCAATGACATCACAGTTGAAGTAAGGAACTCTCATCGTACTCTCAACTTGGAGTTGAGTGCTTGCATCACGCCGTGCATGTTTGGGAATCTGAGTCTACCTAAGACTACAAAACAACTCCGGCTCAAATCAACGGCATAGTTTATTTTTGTTGTTGTTGTGTAGTGATTAATACTGGTTGTGACACCACATGTGCCCAATAATATAGCAGGCGTGTATATTACGATGGATGCTCACGCCGCTTATGTTAGTGAATATCCACGTACGCACTGGTATAAAGCTCTTCTCCGGAGGACGGAGTCGTTAAAAATAAGTTGGTCGCTTGACATTTTTTACCTTTTTTTTCAAAATGTATTTCTCGCGAAACCAATTGAGTTCACCGTATCTAGAAAATCCTTACCAACTGGCCATTTCGTTCCAGTCAAACTTGAAACAGCAAATGGAAAAATAAAGGTGGAATTACCTTTTCGTGGGGTATGACGTCATTCGACGCGTTTTACGAATGACTCAAGAAAATGAATTAAACTTTCGGATTAATTCGGCAAGATTCGGAATTATGATTCAGCATAATTTTGCTTCGATGAAGATCATATATTCACATTTACATTTACTCTTAGGAATGAAATAATGATAATAAACGTGATACGCACTGGTGTAAAGCGATTCTCCGGATTCTCGTTAAAAATAAGTTGGTTGCTTGACATTTCATTACATATTTTTTCCAAAATGTATTTCTCGCGAAACCAATTGAGTTCATCGTATCTATTCTACAAACATCGGAATTGCGTCATCAACACCCGGACATATAAGTGAAGTGTTTGTTCTTCGTTTTATGATGACAACGAATATCCAAGTTCATTCATGCGACAAGTCAGCTGATAAGGATTGGAACCATAAGCTATGCTTTGATCCAAAGGATTATTTATCATTCCTTCTGTTATGGCAATGAGCATCTAAGAGCATTCGTGCGATGTCAGATATATGTAAAAGCAATTCTGACCCGATATTTTGTTCAAATGGTATCTGATGCCCTTTTCACACTACGGTAGAACTGCGGTAGAAATGCCGAATAATTGCTTAGTTACAAAGTAAAACTACGCAAATGCTGATTTACAAAGTAGATCTAAAGTCGTGATTATTTGCAAATAAGTATTTGCATAGTTTTACTTTGTAAATAGGCATTTGCGTCGTTTCATTTTGTAAAGGGGCAATTCTTTTGCAATTCTATCGTAGATCTACCGTAGTGTGAAAGGGGCGTAGAAAATACAGGAGTAAAGTTTCGGCAAAAATAAAACCACTCAAATATTCCATTTTGATAACTTTGTGCAAAAGCAGAAACATTTTCAAGAAATGCGATATAAAAATTCGTATAATTCTCTCCAATAAAGGACGCTAAATAAACTTTTCTCACGAACGAACAGCATCCAACACCTATGAATAAAAGCAGACGTATAGAAAAATATGGCGTGGTTTTAGTCATAGGTATTGGATGATATTCGTTCGTGAGAAAAGTTTACACGGTTTATACAAAGTTTACATGGTTGTCACTGCATTGCATCTTACAATGTCATAAACCATTCTGTTGGTTTTAGTGACATGCCATATTTTTCTATACTGACCGCTATTTTTCGAATTTTGTATCTTAAAATGATTAAAAATAAAAATTATATATATCTAACGATTCCAAGGTTGTAATAGTGAATTGCAGCATTGCTACTCTGCACAGCCACGATATTTCGTTTAGAACCATGCTAGAGCAAGGGTACGTAAAGAAACCAGCTGGACAGAGACAGCAAACATGAAATTACGAGATTCGAATTTTATTGCTTAACGTAAGGCTATTAAAATATTCAAGAAATGCGATAAAAATCCAATAATTTCAGTTAATGTAGGGAGCTGAACAAACATTCTTATCGACGAACCGTTGACGTCAGAAAGAATACCTTTGTTGATATATCGCTACTTTATCAACTGTTACGACCTTGAGACCATTTGGTATATTTTTTCGTAGCTACTGAATTATTTGGTGCTTGTATTTTAATGTCGATCATCTATCGTTATGGCTACGCCAATAAATTATACTCCTAGAATAAATAATCAAATAAATAGAAGAATATTGCAAGTGATGGACATAAAATTATCCAATATCGTCTTTTTACTGCGCATATTCATCAGCGTGATTTGTGAAATTGGTTGCGTTCATCTTTAGTGAAATTTTCTCGTGCTTCCTACGTAATGTGCTGGCGACGTCTGAAACATCCACTGTACAACACATATGTTACAGGGCTTTAAGAGACACATTAAAAGTTTTAAAACGCCCACGACTGGGCCGCGGTCCACAGTTCGCCCCGACCACTCATCAATACTATTAAGACACACAATCAAATTAAATTGAAGAATAATACAAGTCTGATGATGAAAATATAAATTGTATAACGATTCGTAGTTCAGTTGTTAGCGTTGCATCTAGTTTCCAAAACCATCACAGTAAACACATTCAAGTAGTTATTATTTTACTTCATTGCAATCTAGAACGACAAGACAGTTGTAATCCTGGGCCAATGGACGGGTCTCAGTGACAGATTCGATGAAGGCGTTCTCAGATGGAGAAGATGGAACCTTTCTGAAGCCGAGAGATTTCAGCAAATGGGCAGAGGATGAGTCTAAGATACGGGTGGGCGAGTTGATATGGCTGAAGCGATCAAAATGAGCGCTAGCCATTAGAAGAGACTCCCTGTATTCCAATCATCATCCCAGCAAAATTACCTAGAATGAAATTATCCATAAGGAGCTGAACAAACATTCCTCATTCACGAATCATTGGCGTCAGAAGGAATACCTTTGTTGATATATCGCTACATTATCAGCTATTACGTAATGTCAATCACCTATCGTTATGGCTACAAATTAAGACTCCTAGACACACAATCAAATTAAATCGAAGAATAATGCAAGTGGAATGATGAAAATAGCAATATTTATTGTAAAATGCGATTATCTGATAATTAACAGTAAATGTGATAAATTTTAAATTTACTTAAAATTGAATTATGCATCATCATTGCCTGCATGTTTGACGTGTGTGATTCTTCGTGTTACCAATGGTTAGGCTAGGATTTGGGCTATATTTAGGGCTAGTATCAATGCATCACATTCACCAGATTATTCACTTTTATCCTGACATATATATAGGGATGGGCACTTCGAATCGAAGCTTTGAATCCGATTCGAATCGTCTTTGATTCGAATCGTAAAATTGGATTCGACTTTTTAGTTCCATATTAATATAAGATTCTTTGTATTTACACTTTTAATACTATCGTTTCATGTGCTACTATGCTTTTCTTTTACTTTTAACTTTGTGAAATTTGGATTTATCCTCACTTTTTGTTGTAGATTAATCATTTCTTCGTCTACTCCAATAAGATTGAAGCCTAATATGCCCTTTTGTGATTGATAAAGTGAAATCTTAGTATACGCTACTTTTTTTTAAAGGCCTGATTCGATTCGGATTCGATTCGGCAAAAAAAGATTCGGATTCGATTCGAATCTTTTAAGATTCGAAAATGCCCATCCCCACATATATATATGTACTGAATTATGTGAGATTAAGGAGAGTTGAATTTGAAAAAAAAATATATTTAAGCATACAATCAATATTTATTATTATAGAAGAATAATGCGAGTGAAATAGACATATGTATTGATTGTATGCTGTGATAAAAGAAAATAATTGGGAATTATGCATTTTGTTTTCATTTCATTTTGCATTTACCATAATATATCAAATCAAATCTACATAAAATATTGAATTATGCATCATTATCAGCATGTTGTATGTGATTATACGTGTTACCAATGGTTACATAAGGATTTGGGCTATATTTAGGACTAGTTTCAATATATCATAATTAGTGAATAATTATTACCGCCGTGTGAATGTAGGGAGATTTAATTTGAAAAATATATAGCATATAATCAATATTCATTATAATAATAGACAACAGCAATAAGAATGAACGATCTTCGAGTCGATTGCAATCGAACTGGATGAATGATATCTTACTGAACGATATTCGGCGGCAATGGAATGCAATACAAATCAAAGGTATCCGGACATTTAGCCAACGGACATTACGTCACAATTCAAAAAATTAGATCTCAAAGTTAGGTTTGGGGTTAGAGTAAGATTTAGAGTTAATGACACACAAAGATTTTTTTAATGTTGGCAAAATGTCCCTCTGATATGATGTCACAAAAGATGGCCGTTGACTAAATTTTACGGGATTCGAATCAAAGGATGAATTAATATAATTCGACCACCTTTGAAGAATGTTCTAAGAATATGACAAAAGCAATGAAACGCTATCAAAATTCCTCTCATTCCTGTCTATCTAAACACGGACCACATACTTTCCAAGGACAAATAATGATAAAATGTCATTGTTCGCGTCATAATAAATATCCTCTCATAATGTTACCATACCAATACCTACGTCCTTGAAACTACATGTAAATAGAGTTAAACAAACATGTGTGACGTAGTGTTTGATATTCTGCGATACCAGCTGTTATAATCTTAGTATACGGATATCGTGACGTCACAGCATATCCTGGTTCTTTCGATTACAATCGGTTGGGTGGTCCAACTTCTTTGAGATCGCGGGCCACTTCAGCACTGAATATACAAGTCAAGGGCCACAAATGAAAACTAAAATTTGCATCTTACTTTCATATATATTTTTTCATGATCGGTGTCACTTTTTCAATCACGCAATCAACAGTTTCAGGGGGCTTGAATTTAATCATACATGAGGCAGTCATATTCTTGTCGAGACTTTTTTTTACGAGGATCTCAATATGAATTTCTATGTTGCAGGGGCAGGTCGAAGACAAGCCTAATGTAGTGCTTTATTTCCCATTTGATTTCTGGTTTTAGATTTTAGGATATTTTTTGCTTTAAGATGCCTGAATCAGTCGCATTGGCTCTTGTTTTTCTGTACTGCAGTATACAGTTCTGACGTGTTTAATATTCTGCGATACCAGCTGTTATACTCTCACTATATGTGGGCGTGACGTCATCGCATATCCTGGCTCTCTCGGAGAACAGTTTACAATGGGCTAACAAGGGGTAGTCCAGGGGTGGGCAAACTACGGCCAGCGAGGTCTTTTTGTGCGGCTCGCGAACTTCCTCTCAAGGCGATGTCAATTTGTGTGGTCCAGACACTTTCGCACATCGATTATAAGTAGCATTTTATTACACAACTTTGGCCGTGGAACAAATAATAATACATTTGCATGAATAATAATTGAGTTTTTGTGTGATAATAACATTTAGTAAATATAGTTTTTGTTGAATGCGGCCCGCGAGAGACTCACTGATGCTCCATGCGGCCCGCGGAGGAAAAAGTTTGCCCACCCCTGGGTGGTCCAACTTCTTTGAGATTGCGGGCCACTTCAGTACTAAACATACAAGTCGCAGGCCGCAAATGAAAACCTAATTTTATATCTTACTTTTATAGTTTTTTTTTCATGATCGGTGTCACTTTTTCAACCAATACCGTCACTCTTGCAATCATTAGTTTCAGGGGGTTTGAATTTATTCATAAATAATGCTGGGCATATTCTTGTCTAAACTTTATTTTACCAGAGTCTCAATATGGATTTCTATGTTGGTAGTGGCAGGTCGAAGACAAGTGCCTAGTCTAGTGTTTCATTTCCCATTTGATTTCTGGTTTTAAATTTTAAGATGTTTTTAGCTTTAAGATGTTTAAATCAGTCACATATGATCTTGTTTTTATACTGCAATGTTATTTGAAAAATATTGAAGTCGCTCAATACAATGGATCAACATATCATTATGAGCGCTAACAAGCCATTAAAATCTCGCGGCAAGAGATTCACAGATGCTCCATGAGGCCCGCGGATAGAGAAAGTTTGCCCACCCCTGCTCTATATACATCAATGCAAACCGATCGTGGAAGTTTATTTAGCTCTGGAATTGAAAATATATTCCCCCGGATGGAGACCGGGCTAAGTTTTCTCTGTTCTTGCATAATTCCGGGAAGATTCGTTAAGAAATGACGAAGTTGCTTCAGGACAATAAACAAACAACCGTTCGCGATTATTAGGTTGATTATTTCATGAAAGGCTGAAAGCACTGATATCTCCAAACATTGTTTATTGATGCAACAATATTAATTCATCAGAGTAGAGACATCCGTTGTTAAAAGTAAAACAGCATCGCCTGTACTTTTCCAGCGCATAAGATTAAAACCACCAAGAATATCGCCGGTTTGAAGATATTATGATGGATTACAGTAATCCTTCCTAACGCACGTCCATATCAACCGCATAGAGAGATTAAAGCAAGCATTTTATCTACAATTGTATCATAGAAATGCCAGTATTTAGATAATATACAGTTAAGGGAGATTATGCGTCGAAGAAAGGGCAGATTCAGATGGGATATGTAAACACGAGGGGTTAATTCTAGTGTTTTTTCGTGACCTTGAAGTGCGCACAGAAAACGCGTTTAACGAGACTGCAATGAGAATTCGCAGCCATGTTGCAAACGCAAACACATTTGCATGAATAATTGTGTTTTTGTGTGAAAATAACATTTAATAAATATAGTTTTTGTTGAATTTTGCCCGCGAGAGATTCACAGATGCTCCATGCGGCCCGCGGAGAGAGAAAGTTTGCCCGCCACTGGGGGTAGGTTGAACTTTGACACCGGGAACATTTTGTGCCCCATTTTCCCTTCTCCGAATTTCTTGTTAAAGCGCAACACTACAAATGACCTATGACATAGTCTCAATACATTTTCAAAAAAAGGCAAAAGTTCAATATTCTGCGAGTTTCGAATTTTCTTTTGTTGACGTCATAAACACCGTGTGTTTACTTTATCAAAAGATAACACGAAATGCACCGGTGTGCAGATATTATGATTGATTATGGTGTCCGCTACCTTACATTACTTTTACCGACCACAAGACGATTAAAAACACTTTTCACATTATCTCGAAAGACATTTCGCAATATTGAAGCAGCAGTAATGGATAGACATGGACTCCAACGACGTACGGTTTCTTTTTTCTCATTTTTCAAATTTTTTAATGCGTTTTAACTTGTTGATCACCGGCGTACTGATATTATGATTGATTACGTTAATCTTTAATGCCCGAGGTTAAGATTCATTGCGCAAGATGAATATCATAACGTTTTTTCATTCTCTTGGAAGATATTTCGCAATATGGAAGCACATGCTTGTTGAGCATGGTTGCACCGCATCTCAGAAATGTCAATATAATGTCATGCAACAATTCAACATTACTTCAACCCCGCATTCGAAATGTTTCATATATAATGAATACACAAGTTTGGATAGTTATTTCTTTTTCCCATAGATGTTCCCTCTAAGCCACGGGTTGGCAAACTACGCCCCGAGAGGTCTTCTTGTGCGGCCCGCGAACTTCCTTGCAAGGCGATGTCAATTTATGTGGTCCAGATATTTTCGCACAGAAAAACGCGTTTAATGAGATCACAATGAGATTTCGCAGCCATGTTGCAAACGCAAACGGATGATAACGATGAATAATAATTGGTGGGCAAACCACGGCCCGCGGGCCACACAGATTTCGCAGCAATGTTGCAAACGCAAACGGATGATAACGATGAACGGAGTATTATTTTCAAGTCTTTTAAACGCTCAATGACATTCAAGGGAAATGTCTACGATTATGCGCGCACAATGCCGATTGTGTGGTAACGGTCTGCTCTCGTACGAGGTGTTATTACAAGCAGTTTGTACCCTTTCCCTCATCCCATGTCAACAATTGTCAAACTTCTTCAAACCCCCACTATTTTTTTCCCTCCACTATTTTGTTGACATAATTAATGGGCGACATGTTGCATGATTTGTTGATGTAATGATAAATAACATTTAGTACATTTAGTTTTTGTTGAATACGTCCCGCGGAGAATGGTCATAAGATGAAATCCTACAAATGGTCAACGAAAATTGTAGTATTGTGATTGAATCATTC